>CABIKL010000026.1:0-41610 GCA_902196195.1 Aptinothrips rufus | reverse complement strand
CTCTCTCTCTCTCTCTCTCTCTCTCTCTCTCTCTCTCTCTCTCTCTCTCTCTCTCTCTCTCTCTCTCTCTCTCGGTTACCTGTCGCATGATGTGATGGACCAGCCCTGCGGAGTGGTAGCGCGACAGCAGCACGCCGAAGCGCTCAAGCAGAGGATGCTGCTTGCTGAAGATCACGGCGGAGGAGACCACGTGGAAGGGCTCGTCCAGCGACCAGATGCGGTCCCAATGCTCCATCGGCACCTAAACGACATACGGAAATAATATTTGAAGTGAAGTCAGAGGTGTGGCAATGAAAGGGGGGCGGAGGTAACGTACGCGGTTCTGTAGTGCACGCGCTTATTCCTGTTATGGTGTTCATGTTCCCTGGTATCGAAAAGGCAAAAACGAATGAAACACCCAGGAAAGAACAGTCAAATTTCTCAAGATGATAAAAAAGATTTATCAACTTAGATGGAAATTAAATTGTCACCAAAATTGTCTAAAAATCAGGATCCAGACTCTCAAAATTTGCACAAAACATTACATATAGGTGGTGCGCCCCTCGTCCCTTTAAGGCTGTGCGAATCAAGGTTTTTGCTTTCGAATCGAATCGAATCGAATCTGAACTTTTTATTCGAAATCGAATCGAATCCAGTCAAAAAATTTCGAATCTAATCGAATCGAATTAGCTTAAATTCGCGCCCGAATCGAATGGAATCTAATTTTTATTGTTGCCATATTTAAGAACAATAAAAACTGAAGTTTGATATAAGTTTTCGGTTTTGCGTCCCAACTTTTACAGCAAGTCCGATTGAAACCCGACTAATATGTTGCAACCCTTAAAAATCAAACAGTTGTCAACGATTTTCTGTCCCGTTAATTCGATAGCGAACCTGAGCCGATTCGAAATTTCGAATTTATCGATACCGAATCTGATGAATTCGAATTCGAACCGAATCGAATCCGGTCGATTCAATTCGATTCGGTTTCGAACAATTCGCACAGCCTTAGGACAACGCCATGGAAAAGAGGTACGTAGAGTAATGGTCCTATTTTGGGCCACTGGCCCTAATTCGAGCCACCCCCTTAAACTCATTTGCGGGCAACTCTCGATTCCAAACGACACGGAAATTTAAAAGTTCACATTGTAAACTCTAGGACCTGAAGTAGACTGCAAGTCTTTTAAAGGAGGGGGCTCGAATAAGGGCCAGTGGACCAAAATAGGGCGATTACTTAACCTTGATACGGAACGGTCCGTGCAAATTGCTAACCATACTTTTCCGTGAAATTTCTGATGTTTTTTCTACCAGTGTGGTGCATCAGGGGAGGCACGACTACTACCCGGGAGGAAAAACATCATCTTCTTAACCTTTTTGCGACGCGGCTTTAAGTAACATGTCATTTTCAATGTTTCCAAACCAATCTAAAAAAAAAAATTAAATTACCACTTATGAGCTTTGAAGTTCCAAATTATTTTGCCGTTTGCTATTACTATTTTCAGCACTTTTATCTCTTTTACACTGCCTGAATAATACTTGAGCGTAGTAAATTCATAAATTAGGAAAATATTGCAAACAATTTGTGGAAACAAAGTTTTAAGTGGGTTACGACACAGACACGTCAATGCGCGCAGCACTAACGTATCTGTAGACACCAGCTGAAGACCATCCGTTCTCCGAATATCATAGAGCACCCATTTATCTTAGAGGTTAAGCAGGTCCACTTTGCAGCCTGCGTATTTAAGTAAGCAATGTGCCACGTTATTGCCAGCAAGTCTTTTTAAACAAAAATTCTCTCTACCGTTTTGCACGTAAAAAAAAATCCCTGTGATATAAATTTTCCTTAATAGAAAATGGCATAGAGGCACCCTTTTAAAATACCATAGCAACATTTTTTTCTTACGAAGAAAATACCTTTTTTGTTGTTGATTTTTGATGTTATGTCCCTCGTTGTGGAAGCTTTTCCACGACCTGGCGACGACAGAAGATGACGGCGGACCGGCGGCCACACCACACGTTACTTCAGGCAGTGCTGCCCAGCACAGAGAACCTAAGGCTTGGTGTTCTCTGTGGTGCCCAGTGCCCAGCCCAGTCTGCCGCGTACTGACTCGGTCCCTTCCCTGCTCATGTGCTCATCTCGTCACTGCTGGATCAGCAGCAGACTGGAGCGGAGAGGAGAGGGAGGGGAGGGGATGGAAAGTCCTTCCACTGGATGTTCCTCCCCGCGAGCCTCGGGAGGGGATTACAACTGTCTGGCCGGGCGTTTCCCGATCGCAGGCACGGCCCTTGCACCGAGGCTTAAGTACGATTGCGGCTTTGCGTACAATGTTTTACGCAACTGCGGCTAATTTTATGCTCAACTAAAGCACATAGGTATACGTCCTTAGCTAAGAACAATTTTTCTTTAGTACAATTTCGCGCACTAATTTGTACAAAGTTAAAGCCCTATGTCAAACGGTTCGGAAGTAGAAGCGATCACAAACACACACAGAAAGACAGACAGACACGACAATTTTCGTGCACCGCTATCGCTCAGCCGATAACAAGATGGGCCCGCCCTTCCGCCAATCCCACTTTTCACCGGCATGGCGTCGCTAGCGGGCATGCTGGAAGTCCTTCGCTACTCAATAGTCGCTAGCGGACATGGGAAGGATTATGAGGGAAATGAGAGATTACCGATTACCCGCCGCATGGCTAGGTATGCCTCGTGCGCGAGCAGAGCCCTCTTCTTAGGAGTCGGAGTGTCACGAAGAAAGATGGCATGGCAAAACGTGCTGATGGAAGATAGAATAGTTTTGTCCGATTGAAAATTCGTTGGTTCCATGGCCAAGCAGAGAGAGAAGAATAAGCCTGAGTAATGTTACCGCAGATGACAATTTAAATTTTTTGACTGTTCTCTTTAGAAGTCGCGTGAGTTCGAGGAGTTTCTTTGAAGAACATATTTGGGCTCTTTGCCATTTACTGAACTATTTTACCCCAAAAATCGCTGCAAATAAAGTGCGTCAGTTAAGCAAAACTGTGATTTTTTATTCCCACTGCAAAGTGTCGCTATATGGATGTATGCGACCATTCTGTCGTTGACTGACCTAGGCAAGACTACGAAGAGTGCCAACGGCAGCCAACGTAGGGAGGAGGGAGTACAGCTCTGTAATCTCTTTTTTCCCTCATAATCCTCCCCATGTCCGCTAGCGACTATTGAGTAGCGAAGGCCTTCCAGCATGCCCGCTAGCGACCTTCTCCCAAACAGGCCAACTGTCAACTGTGTACTTTCTTACAACTGGGCACATACACAAAAAACGAGAGGGATGTCACGAACACGTCATGCTGATGTCGTCGCAAAGTCATCACTTGTGACGTCTCTAATATGTCGAAGTAAGTTACGTCATAGTGACGTGTCCTTACCTTCCCTCTCGTCCGTGTGTACATAGCCAGTAAGAAATGTAACATCTAAACGATATGTCAAAGCGATGTATCGATTATTGGACGATTTAAACTTTATTTTGACAGCGTTTCGACATCGAAACTAAGCTAATTTCTCACCGGGTAGTGCGATTAGTCTCGTACGTTATCTTGTTGGCGCGCAATGCCCCTGCATTCGGTCCTGACCTACCTTATTCAGTACCAATTCGTTGTTGTGCACGTCGCCGACAGGTCCAAGTCCCCGCCAACAGCCATGGCTCCCGCGCGCGGCTCCGCGCGGAGGAATTCGTCTGCTGCCCCCCCGGGGGAAGTTCTGCGGCCAAGGCGGCACCGGCACCCTTGGCGATGAGACCGTCTGAGCGGTGCTGTGGCCGGGGATGGGGCCTCCACTGCTGCGAGGGGAGTGTCTGCTGTCTCGAAGACGCGATCGTCCCCCGCCCAGGCTTAAACCCGAACCCGGGTCACGAACGGGGCCGCGATCTCGACAGGCTCTCTTTGCGGGATAGTATGTGGAAGATGAAGAACTGGGCTCAATGTAAGACACGTCTTGTACTTGATTACTTCGCCGTAGTGATCCGTGGTCCTTTCTCTGAATAATATGAAATTTTCAGACGTTTGGAGAATGAAACTTAGTCCAAGCAGAAGCAGAACAGGGAAGTCAGACTCCCCTGTGGACTTCCCTTGAAGTCAGGAGGACGTCAGAATGACATCAAGGGTAGTCCACTGGACATCATTTTAACGTCTGCTTCACTTCCTTGTTCTTCTTGGGATGCTACATCATTTTCAAAGCTTTTGATTTTTGTTTCGTTATAAGGGCTTAACTTGGCCGTGGTGATTATGGTCATCGCTTTAGTGTGCGCCGTGCTCGTGTGCTGCTGGCGCAGAGAACGCTCAGTTAACAAGCAACGTCTCCTAGACTATGAGGGTCTCTACTGCTACGGGGCAGTAACAGGTGAGAAACCGTTAATTGAGACCGTGCGATTCTGGCTGCAGTAGCCAACTCGTAGTTTCCGGCAGCTTTTTTTTTAATTCTTATTAGAGATTAAAAATAAGCTTGATAGTAAAGTGGCGAAATAGCAATGTCAGTAACTCTGGCTCTTCATACTGTGTAATAATGTAAAGAATTTGAACTTCTCTTGTCTCTATACTTATGTCATCTGGCTGGTCATTTAGTCCAATAAAATCTCTTTGCTTGCTGCTATAAATTTTAAAGTAGTTTGAAGACACAAAGATTTCTCAAATGAACTTTTCAGCTGGCTTCCTTGCAATTGTAAATCTAGTGTTTCAATCTGTTTCAATCCATAAAAGTTCTGTATTTAGAAAGTGTTAAAATTCTTTAAATGCGGAAATTTTGTTCTAGGGCATCATCCAAGTGCACCTCACTGGAACACTCCCATGACATCTCGCTGGATGGACTTCGCATACAAACAACCCACTCCAGGCACCCCCCTTCGACCCACCTCGGGTCCCTTCTACCAAACTGCACCAAGGGTGAGGCCGATACTATCGTCAGATTCTGAGAGCGATTGCAACATTTGCCCCTCACCAAAATTTTCTTCATCTGACGAAGAATATAAACTACTAAATCAGTTGGAGCAAAAAACAAGAAAAACTTATACATGAAAGCTTTTTAGCTCAAGCTAATACGTATTTATGTATAAATCTTGAGACTCGGAAAGATATTAAGTGGAGATAAAATGTACGAGTTCAACTCGATTTTATGGGTATGCTACATCAGGAATTGAGAATTTGAATCTCAAAATCATGTATTGATCTTTTTCAGGTGAATCCATATTATCCAGCAGCAGTGTAAAGATAGGTTTTGATCATGTTAATAGAGGCTCGGTTCTGAGAATAACGGTAATAAATGACTAAGGGAATAACAATAAACTTATTGACAGACAGTAAGATAATGTATTTCAGATAATTGAAACAAGCAAAACCTTACTGAACCTTAACTCCTCACCGCGCAGATACAGAAACCTGCCATACCCTAATAATATTGTCTGAATAACCAGCAAACAGAGTTTGTCCATCAGTTGACCATGCCAGAGAGAGACACTGGGGAGGTTCAGCCTTGTTGGTAGAAGAGACAACTTCAGGTCGCAGCTCCTCAACCATGTCCTTGGATTCCAAGTCCTGGAAATCATTACAAGTTCAAGATACATTCTCACAAATTTCAGAGTGTCTAAGGCACACATCAATTTCTGTCACATTACTTACCCAAATCTTGATAGAAGGTCCATAGGCAGCACACAGCCAGTAGCGGTTGGGGCTGAAGCACAGAGCTGTGATGATATCGTTGTGGTCTAATGTGTGCAGGTGCTTGCCATCATTGAGATCCCACAGCATCGCCTTGCAGTCCTGGAAGAAAAGGAATAACAATATTACATAAAGTCCTAAACATTTAACATGGTTTAGCATTTTCCGCCTGACCAGTTATGCACTGGTGCAATTTTTATAGGGCTCTACAGCCTTCATGTGACAAAGTGAAATAAAAATTTTAATTTTAACTTCTGAATGTTGCCGGCAGGGCTTGTTAAAACTAAACAAAGTTTTAACTGTATAATACCCTTTCCTGCTTTAATTTAGGCCATAAGCAGAACTGGAGACAAGATCAGTTATCCAGTACTAAAATGGCCTATCTTAATTAATTTCAAACATTTAACATGGTTTGGCATTTTCTGCTGAACCAGTCTTGCACTGGTGCAATTTTTATAGGGCTCTACAGCCTTAATGTACCAAAGTGAAATAAATAATTTTAATTCTAACTTCTGAATGTTGCCAGCAGGGCTTGTTAAAACTAAACAAAGTTTTAACTGTATAATACCCTTTCCTGCTTTAATTTAGGCCAAAAGCGAAACTGGAGACAAGATCAGTTATCCAGCATTAGAGCGGCCTATCTTAGTTTAATTTCACTGGCTTACCTTGCCACCAGATGCACACAGGGAACCATCAGGGGAAACAGTAACAGTGTTCAGGTAGCCAGTATGTCCAATATGGTTGATCTTCAGCTTGCAGTTGGCAAGGTTCCACACCTGTAATAAAAGAGTGGATATAGTAAAGAATACCGATGAGTATTCACTGACAATCATGGACATTTAAGATCAGTCCCATATCCGCAATGAGCATACATCATTGATTATCAACTCTGAGATCATCATATAAATACGAATGGAAATGTGCAAGTCATCAGCAAGGGGATGTAACATAACAATTAAGTATAAGGCACCACAAACTTTAAAAAAGAAATAAAAAAAAAATAACATTTAGGTTGCCATTTCTTTAGATAGGAAGATTGAATTTAATTTTTAATTTCAAAAAAATTTCAAGACATTAACACTTAATTTCAACCTATAACAGATTAGCAAACACATGGTGCATACTTTTCCTAATACCAAATAGAGCTTGCACATTTGTAAAAACAAAACCCTAGCATACCTTGACCATCCTGTCCCAGCCAGCAGACACAATGATGGGATTGTGGTGGTTGGGTGAGAAACGGACACAGGACACCCAGTCACTGTGGCCCTCATCCTGCAACATAAAAATCTGATAAGAAGAGGTCCATGTCCAACATACAGACTATTGCGTGAAATGCTATCAGTCCCATATCCGCTTAGAGTAATAATCATCATGATCAACTCAGGAAATGTCATCATAAAATTAGCTTAGTGACAAACAAAAACAAACAAATTAAAAAGATACTGTACCGTAATGGTGTATTTGCATTCAGCAAGGGTGTTCCACAACTTGATGGTCTTGTCACGGCTTCCAGATACAATCTGACGGTTGTCTACTGAGAAAGCCACACTCAAAACATCCTGAAAGAAACAAAGCATATCTTTTCTTTTAGACCCGAAAATCAATCTATAGAGCGAGAAAGATGGGTTTGAACCACTGCACTTGTCGTGACAAGCTAAGAAAGTTGACAAACTGCCGCCACATTCAGGCCCCTACATACATTCAGTGCAAAAAACTCAATGCTGACAGTAAATCTGAAGGTCTGAAACATCAGCATATTAGGTTAGCTTTGACTGGTACAGGAGGCTAGAAGCTTCCACTAGAAAAGCAGATAACCCAATCCCAATGCTCAATTTAGAAAAAAATAAGGAACAAACAATGTGTTAAGTGAATTTACATACACAAAGTGAGCAGCGAAAAGGAGATCCAGTACAGGATTAACATATTGAACTTGAATGCACGTAGTACAAAAGTAGTGTGCAGTTATATTATGAAAGAAGTGTTCCCGCAAGGGAACTGATACTCACGAGACGTAGCCCATGAATCTTCTAACTATAAAAAAAAAATTCAAAAAAAAAAGCTTCCGTTTTTCATCCCATCTCCAGGATGTCAGGTCACACCTTAGTATGGTCCTCGAATCTCCTTGTCGATCGTCCAGCAGCAAGATCCCAAAGTCGCAGAGTCTTGTCCCAGGATCCAGAAAGGGCATAGTTACCATCAGATGAGAGCACAACATCACTCACGAAGTGAGAGTGACCGTACAATCGCTTCTGAGGAATACCGTAACTGTTGTCATCACGAGTCAACTTCCATACAATAAGGGTCTTATCTGCAACAGGACGATAGTCATGTGAATCCCACTCTGACGAGTAACATAGTACACAGAAAGTGCGCGTAACACGCTGTTACAATTGTGTGATAAAAAGAATCGACCATGCATTGAATAATAAGCCAGAAGCGAGTTGGAATCAGAAACAGAAATGAACACAGTAACACAAATTTATAGATGGCATTGTCGCCCGGCACGCGTGTTGGAAAAACCGACAGACATTCTAACCTCTCTTCCGGTTAAAAAAATAATCAAGCAACATATCTGGGAATAATTATTATGAAAACGCACATGAGACAAAGCTTCCTGATGCTATTAGAGCAGCATATCCCATCAGACAATAATTCTTCCACGTTCACGCGGAATCAACACAATCGGCCAGAAAGCCGCACATACTAACCTCGGGAGCATGACAAGATCATATCAGGGTATTTTGGGTTAGTAGCAATTTGGGTAACCCATCCATTGTGGCCTCTTAAGGTACCACGTAGTTGAAGCGATTCCGACGACATATTTCACAACACTTCAGCCCGATGGTCTGGATTCAAGAGGATTTCCACGGCATCGGCCAACCACACCGAGCGCCACGACAAGCTTGTGCGTGGAAAAAGACACCGGAAACAGAATTCGCGGTAATCATGGCAGGGGAGTGAGGCCTTGCGGCCAGTAGTTTCAAAATCCGAGTTCAACTTCACCAACTTGACTTTCAAAAGATTTTGAGATCCAAGAAAATTACCGCAGGATGGTCATAAACCAACAAAATTAATCATTTCATTGCCAAGAAATGGAAAACAAAACCAATTTGTTCATACGGTTTGGGCCGAGATAGCATTTCCGGAAACGTGTTTTCCCACAGCGCTATTAATTTAAACCATGTCTTAAAACCAAAACTGCTACAATAGAAAAATTAAAGGTTTGCGTGATCCTCGAGCAACGCAGACTGGTGAAAGGGATGTCGAAATGATGTCCGATCATCGAGTTCCGATCAAGACCAAATGATGTCAAGGGAAGTCCATTGGACGTTCTTATATTCAGTAGGACTTCCCTGCTCCTCTGGGGAAGGTGTCAGCGCAATCCTGGAGGACTAGAGGAAACTTGTATTTGGGGTTGTATCGGTTTCATTTAACGAAGAGTGCAGCAAACATATTCACACACAGAAATTTAAAATTACTACTAAGCCGCCAGTGATGACCCATGCAACACGTCACCTCGAGATGTCATTGTTGCTATAGCAACGGCACACAAAGTTTCCCTGTAGAGCCTGTAGAGTTCACCTGCTCTCTTTTACGTGATGGCTGATAGAATAATCCCTTCTGTGAATTCCCTTGTGAAGTATGACAATGCTGTGCTGGTTACGAAACATCCAGAGAAGAAACTGCCACCAATTAAGGTCGGTAATTTCTCTTATCAACAGTCCCAATTCAAGAGGCATCCACCATCCACTCTTCAGTCTTCACATCAGTAATTTCTCCTAAAATTCAGGTGCAGTCGGGAATTGCGGCTCCCGCACCTCCTCCCAAATCTGGAACTTCAGCTGCAGATCTAAGGAAAGAAACTGAAGAAATACTTAATTCAATTCTTCCGCCCAAAGAGTGGGAGGAAGATGGTCAGCTTTGGAGACAACAGGTGAGAAAATGTTGCCATGCAAATGCTATAATACCTCAGAAGAAACTGCATGAGTCATGGTTCAATATTGTTGTTCTAAGGTTTCAAGCACGCCGGCTACTCGGCTCGATGTTATAAACCTTCAAGAACAGCTGGATATGCGTTTGCAGCAGAGACAAGCAAGAGAAACTGGAATATGCCCTGTTCGCCGAGAGCTCTATACCCAATGCTTTGGTATGTACTCTTTTTTTTTTTTTTAGAACCTTTGTCAACAACAAAATAACAATAACAATAATGATGCTATATAATGAAAATTTGGCTCTCCAGATGAAATAATCCGTCAAGTGACAATCAATTGTGCTGAGAGGGGACTTTTACTTCTTAGAGTGAGAGATGAGCTGAGGATGACTGTAGCTGCATATCAAGCGCTGTATGAAAGCAGCATTGCATTTGGGATGAGAAAAGCTCTACAGGTATAACTGAGAAGTTGTAAATTAAGTGGGACTGCACGCATCCTGGTCGCTTTTTACCAAAGAATCACAAAGAGACTACTTGATAACAGGCAGAGCAAGGGAAAGCAGACTTGGAGGACAGCGTTAAAACATTGCGTGAGGACAAAGCAGAATTGGAAAGGCAACTGTTGGATCAGCGCACAAAGGCTGAGCAAATGGAAAGGCGTTCAAGTGAACTTAGAACTGCAGAAGAAAAGAAACATACTGAGGAGATAACATTCTTAAAAAAGACAAACCAACAGTTGAAGGTGGGACCTAGCTCATTCCTGACTCTGATCTTAATATCGCATTATTATGTTCAATCACGCTTTCTCTTCTCTTCAGACTCAACTGGAAGGCATCATTGCTCCCAAAAAATGAACTGGTGTGACATGTGGTGGTTGAATAGTTTGCTTCCAAATCAGGACATCTGCATCATCTTGTTAGGTATTGTGACTTTCAGCAATTAACCACCAAGCAATGAGGGAGCAAAATAAGACAATAATTGAAATTTAGGTATGAAGGTTGATCAACCCCCCACCCACACAATGAAAATAAAAGCAGATGTAGAACATTTATCTTTTATTCTTTGTTTTGTACAATGTATGTAATTTCCGTAACAGGTAATGCTAACCAACACCACTGATCATTGTCAAGGCACAAAGATCAGAACAAAATAATGGTGTAATTTGGTCACTTCTAATCTGAAATACACTGATAACCAACAGTCTCATGGTCATAATCAACTTAATATAAACCAATAGAATAACATCACAGAGAGAAGACACTTCATTAGCCACTCTTAAAATCGCTAAAATAACACGCACCTTACTTTTGATTTACTCCCTTAAATCCAGAACCTATAGTCATTTTTTTTTGTCAAAAGTAATCCCGGAAGTGTTACAAATACCACGGACGGACCAACACTTTGGGACGGACAATCTTTCCCATCTGATGTATTTGGCATTAACAGTGAACTTCCAGAATAAATAAATTTCCTGTAGATTTATCATTGAGACCAAAATATTCATTGAATTAATCTGAAACATGATTTGGGTTCAACAGAACAGAACTGGTAACTGCTTTTGCCAAAATAACTGAAACTCTCTTATGCACATTCATCTATTTGTAGGAGGTAATTTTACATAGGTAAAATCAACTTACAATACGTGGCACAGACTTTGGAATTGAGAGTTCATGCTAACAGATCTCTTTAAGAAGCTCACGGTACATTGCAAGAGATGTCCTAAAAAGATACATCCCATCATACCAAGAATATGTGAGGAGGTACAAAAATAAACAAGAACCGTACACGGCCTTGGGCAATTTTTGCTACAGAGTACTATGGTCTAAGGCACTTGATAATACTGGCGGTCTTTTTCTCTTGACCACCCCTTTAAAAAAAAAAAAAAACACTTCTAGAATGCAAAAGTGATGGAGTGATGATAAAATGACAAGAATTCAAACTAAAGTAAAACAAAGTGGGTTTAATGTAAAAATAAAAGTTGTATTTTATAGTTTATATAAAGCTGACCTAAAAATATACGGACTGAGAAACAACATTACCTAGCCAGTGAATGTCACAAATTGTTACAACTAGTGTGATGTATGATTCTCTATGTGCCATGCAATTCAATGCCTCAAACTGAATTTAATTTGTTTCAAAGCATTGTCTTGACCCTACTTATCAAAGTAGGAAATTAGCTGTCAAGGCATTCTTAAATCTTATCAGAGATAAGAAGACACGAAAATAGCTGCACACAACAATCAACACCAGCAATTAAAAAATCTTTTTTACAGAGAAAAATAAATACAGTAAAACTTAATTCACATCTAAACAAATTACAGTAAACATACAGAAATTTTATGGATATAAAATTGCATTTCATAAAACTTTATAACACTATTAAATAAGCATATGTACATTTCAAATTTAAATACAAATTGATGCTTGAACCGAGTGAGGGCAAAATAAATAAAGAAAATAACATGTGTGTCATCTTGTACAATGGAGGACTTTTGTAAATTAAAAAAAAGAAGAATAAATTCGACAAATTAAAAACAAAATAATATTGGATGACGTGGGATGAGATTAATGTTTTTTCTTGCTACGCTTACGTCTCCGTTTTTTGTTGGCATTATTAGATTCAGGACCATCTGTTGTGGGCGATGTAGGGGCCGATGATGGAATGTCAGATGACTGCTGTTCTTCCTCTTCTCCTTCTTCATCCTCATCTTCTTCATGTAAAGTAGCAGAGACTGAATTCTTGGAATCAAGAAGCACGTTGCCCTTGACATCCATTGGACTGCAGAGTTCCAATGAAATAATTTTCTCATGCGTGGTCTCAACCTGAACAGAAAAATACAAACTGATAAGTAAAACAAACACAATCTCTCAATAGCTACAATGAAAATCAAGCCACATGACTTGAATTATGGTAAAACATCAGTGGAGAAAAAGACAAAACTTTATTTTGAGGTGAAATAGGAAAACAACAAAACATGCATAGGCAAATTTTTTTTCGGATAATCATGGGAAAAGCCATGCACAGTTGCAAATTTCGTGATTCACTTTCCGGTGCATAGTGATAACAGTGGCAACAAAAGATAAATTATTTCAAAAATCAGTGAACAGTATGATTGAAAATTTATGAAACTGGAGTGATATACACATGTAATCAAGCACTTACACCAGTTTAGAGTTTGAGTCAAACTTTGCACTTTACAGATAAAATTGAAAACCACAGGAACACAAATTATAATTACAGTGCAAGAAAAAATGAAAATGTGACTCTGAACCTTCTTTCTCAGCTAAATGCTATTCCACCAGTATGTGACAATTGTGCAATAGCAAAATTTCATACTCGGAAACAACTGCAAGTTTCTGGCCCGACTTTTTGGTTCTTGATGCTCAACACCCATATCCCACTTAAATGAAAATAGTACAATGCAATACGCCTCTTAGTTCAGATTAATTTTCTGGCAAAGATTTGGGTTTCACTTCAAAAAGCTACAACCTCAGTAATAACCTAGTAGGTCTTAACAATTGTACCAAATCACTTCTCCAGTTCTCACATTTTCTTAAAATTGTACAAAATCACTTCTCCAGTTCTCACATTTTCTTGAGTATTAGCAAATTAGAGAAACTCCTGATGACTTATCACAGAAAATGATAAAAGCTCAAATTGATGTTGATATTTCAAGAAAGACATCCAATGGGGTTCCTGTACAGCCTAAAGCTGAATTAAGAAGCTACCTGCCCCTGCCAGCTCTACAGATGCATAGCATAGTTCTGTAGGTGATGTAAAGTAACATAGAAATAATGAATGGGTAAGAGTATCCTAAAGACTAAGATACAGCTAGTGACTGAAAACTGCTTCAGTTTAAGTGCAATTCCTGCAATCCAGTGCGCATGCAATTGTGTTATTTGATAATTGCAGCTAGTTAATATCTGATAAAGATTTCTAATCCTCTCTATAACAAAGAATAAGAGGGAAAGAGCTATGTAATACCATAACTGAACGTAATTCGAAGAAACACAGTTACTTTTACTACTACTTTCAGAGAAAATTTTGCGAAAAGCTTCAATAATCTCGTAATCAAATAAGCAAATAAAGTCTTTGCTGATTGCAGGAACGCGCTATTGTTTGAGATCAAAAGTCCCATGTGATTCAGCCCCACTCAACTGACAAAGAAAATAACATAAATGTGTAATATCTGCTCAAAATTCTCAATATATTTTTACAGTGCAGAGTTGAGAACGTCCATGTAGTTTGTGTGTTATAATACAATAGCAGAACCAAAACAATTTGCAGGAAGAGCATCAGCAGCAACAGCAAATACAGCAAGAGCAGCAGAGCAAAGGTGCTACATGCACAGCGAAGGTGAGATCGCCGTGAATTAACTCGTTCAGTACCTCTTTTTCTATCAGCTTTTCAATGTACTCTACGGTGCGTACTTTGATCTCTCCTGACGCTTCATCCACATACTCCTCCGTTTTCCGGGTCACCTTTTCTCCAAGAAGTCGTTCAGACTCTCGAACTTTTGTAGCTCCCTCTTGGGCCCGGAGGGCCAGCTTGGGAAAATCAGCACTAGAGGGCCGCAGTAAAGCAGGGCATGGCTAACACAGCAGGCGGAGGGAGCAGTTAGTACCCGGCACCACTCTTTACCCTCAGATCACAACACCCAAAAGAAAATGAGCCAGTATTGGGTTGAATTCTATTAATGGCAGAGTTAGAGTTACCCTAATGAAATGAATCCATTTGATGAACATTACTAACATATATAAGTTTCAGGATGGAAGCAGATAGGTAGGTTCAATGTTTTCAATCAAGATAACTAACAGCTGAAAGACATCAGATTCAATGATGTCAAAACAGAATAAAGTTCAATAGAAACATGAGTGTGACAGTGAAAGTCTTGTGAAATAACTGCAAAAATTTCAGTCTTCCGCCTCTTATATCAACAAAAACTTTGCAAGGGTGAATTTGATTATAAAAATAAAATGCAAAACGCAAAGGTAGTTAGAAGTTTACAAAGTGGCGTTTTTTCTGGTAAAATCATTCATATATGAATTCATCTGAAAATTGAAGCAAAGCATGCAGAGGGTAGGAAAGGGGATCTTAGCTAAACAGAAAAGGAGTAAAGACTTCAAACTGCAGGGACCTCAAAATTAAATATTAAAAAGCCAACAGTCCTGATCACAAGTCTGACAAAAAATCATAAGATATGGAACAAAAGATCACTTTTCTGAACTTTTAAGGGCTTTTCATTAAATTTCTATGAGGAAACAGACAAAGAAAACACAAAGTGCACATAATGCCACAGGATACTGGTTGTGAGACTCAGAGACTCACCTCTAAATCAACATTGTTTCCTCCATCAGGGTACACACTATTGTGACGTGCATGACTGTGTTCAACATTGTTATTGTTGAGAGCAGCAGCATCAGGTTCCTCCACACCTGAAGTAGGTAAAGGAGATACACCAGTCTCTGGAGTAGCACTAGTTTTATTTTGATCACTGTCAATCATTTCACTCATCTTCTTGATAACCATTTGAGCTTGAAGAGCATCCTGAAAACAAATAAAATTAGATACAATTTAGAAAGTTTAAAATTTACATTTTAAACAAAGAATGATGCCGATTCTTGATATGCATTAGTAATTCGTTCATACAATTTTATTCTTTGGCTCTTCAGAGCAAGATAAAAGATAGAGCCTAGCGTCACTTCATATTTTTGTAGCTTATAGAAGAAAAACTCAATAAATCAATCACAGGGATCAAACTCTCTCCTGAGAATAAGGACATGTACAGGAATTTCAGTGAATTAAGAGAAAACTTCAAAATGAAATTTTTTCCTCAGGGGGGTGAGGTGAAAAGACAGTTATATATTGAAAGCAAAGGGGACATGAAGGCCACACACCTGTTCTAGTGATTTAAAACGTGCTTGACGCCATGCAGCTCGTTTTTCAGCACGCAAAGCACGCTGTTCGGCAGGTGAGAGTTCTTTATCCTCCTCGTCTGTCAGGATACCCTGTCCAATCACATATGCTCATGAAAGTATCAAATACAATAACTCAATGTATTGATCAGAAAAATGGATTGACAATGTAAAGAAAGTTACAGTGGCTTATATAACTTTATGAAAAAATATGACTGAATGACATATTTGTGAGGATCATTTTAAGCCTAATGGACTATTTTCTACATACATACCTCTTGCAACAGCCTCTCTTTCCGACGTCGCTCAGCTTTAGCGGTACGTACAGGTAGTTCTCGCAAAGGTGTACCAGGAGCATTTCTACAAAGTACAAATTTATCCTTTAGTCACAAAACTTTCATACAGGACTTTTGTTGTTGAAAACTCGAATTGAAATCAACAACCATGTGCAGTTAAGGCTTTAAACAGAAGTGCATAGAGTCGGAAAAAAGAAAAAGCCAAAACAACAAACCTGTTTTTGTTAATGTCGGAGTCATTGTGCCCTTCATTGCGGTCCTCATCATCGTCGTCATGTTCTGCCATGTTAGTCAGAGTCTTAAGCTCTGATCGAGAGAGGGATGCAATCTTTTTTTCTGTGCATAAATAAATACATTTAGTAATAAAAGAAACAATACACTGAATGGTTTGATAATAAGTTCACAAAAATTACCTTCCTCCTGCTTCATTTGCTCAATTTCATCCTGACTTAGGAAGCTGAACACTTTTTCTACAGAAGAAAGGAACAGAACTTACATTAGCTTTAAAAAGAGGCAGGAAAAAGCAGTCATAATTATGCATTCTAAGGATTGCAAGTTTCTCATATTTATCAGATTTCTAAAAGAAAATAACTGATGTTAACTATCAAATATATCTTTGAGATAATCATATCTCTACCTGGTTTAGGGGAGGGCTGATGCTGTTCTTCCATAGCTTTCTCAAAAAATTTCATCTTGTCACTGACAGACATCTTTTGGGGAGCTGCAGGAGAAGGAGAAACACTCGCAGTAGCTGTGCTTGTACTTGTGGCTGTGATATTTCCTGATACTGTTGTGGCTGTTGTGGTATTTGTTGCAGATCCACTCACAGCCTATGTTAAGAGCCAAAAAGAAAATAAATGAAAAAATTGTTACACATCATGCAAATAAGAATGGGAAAACTTGAAAGGTAAATTGCCAACAGTGATCTCAACAAGTTGCTAATCCAGATATAACACCGAAGAGCTCAAACAGGACAGGTTTCAGAATAAATAACTTAATATGTGGCACAATTTGTGCAATTTGAAAATTGCACAATGGCAAATTATTGCTACATGCAGGGGTTTAAGGACAGAGTTGGAAGATTTTTATAATTCCTTTGCCTTCACCATCACCATCAGAAACTAAAATATGGCATCACGTTTGTCCCATGCATTGTCTGCCCTCAAAGCATGCACAAGAATACTGAATCCTAAGTAGAGTAAAGGCTATTGTTTACCAATTCTCATTGACTGATTTCAGGAGAACTTCGTGTTTAAAACAGAATACTTGTTTAGAGAAAACTGACATGAACATCTCTGCAGAACTGAAAGACCCACCTGAAATGGTGACTGAATTCTGCTACACCCATCGATGTCCAGAACATATTCTGCTGAGTAGGATGGGAATTGGTGTATGGGATTTGAATGGATTGGAAAGGTGGAATGGGCACGGCTCGGGGATGCGTAATGTGAATGAGCAACCATAGTCATGGGTCTATGAAGTGTTGACAGAACACCGGATGACAATGAAGGGAAAGGAGAGGAACTGTTTGCTACAGAAGTAGAATCTTCAAAGAATTTCTGCCTTGGGGTGATACTACTTACTGAAGATGGGATTGGACTCACAGTTGAAATTGGAAATGGGGGAATAACATCACTACTGGTAATTTCGGTGAGAATAAAAGTGCTGGAACTAGAAGTGGGCATAGTGGCGTAACACACAGGGGGAGGTCTATCACTATCATCTTCATCAGAAATGCCCTCTGAGATAGACCTTAAGAAAAGAGCATGGGGAGGAGTGGTAGATCTGAATTCAGCAGGGGGAGGAATCAATTTACTCTCAGCATCATCAATATAAATATTTTCTGATGTTACTGTAGAAAATGATTGACTGTTAGGTCTGGACAGTAATGAATTTATATTGCTGATTGCTTCATTCTGGAAAGAAGTTGTCATTCTGTTTGGAGTAGGAAAGTCCTCAATGTGCGCCTTAGAGGGAGTCTGATTCGGGATCAGACGGAAACTGCTGTCATGTCTTGGCTTGCTCACATAATTTTCTTCAGCTGACAAAAACTGTGATGAAGGACCATTCAAAGAGCGTTCTTGCCTAAAGAGAGAATCTGAGTCCATGGCAGTAGAAGAAGTAAAAGGACGAACAGGAACATTTGATGACAGAGGTTCCTGGGACTTTCCAAGGTTCATTAAGAGGGACTGTTTTCCTGGAATTTTCAAAGTTGTTTCACTTTGGTTGAGTGATCTCAGGGGAACATCAGATAAGTCATAAGACTTCGCAACTTTCTTTTTTAAAGGTAATATTGAAGGTGAATTTAACCTGTTGTTTATACCAAGACTGTCACTTTCTGATAAGTAAGCTACTTTATTTCTGTTGGCAATTAAAATGTTATCCTCAATAGGTGTTGAAATAGCACTTCTAAAACTTTCATGAATGGGTTCTGCAAGAGCACCCCTACAACTCAATTCAATAGGTGTTGAAATGGCACTTTTATAAATACTACCTAGGGAAGATTGTCCGGCATGAGGTATGATTTGAGGTGACAGGGAATCAGAATGGTGTGTCGACACGGATTCTGATAAGGACTTTTCATGG
Organism: Aptinothrips rufus; assembly: GCA_902196195.1. Lineage (NCBI taxonomy): Eukaryota > Metazoa > Arthropoda > Insecta > Thysanoptera > Thripidae > Aptinothrips > Aptinothrips rufus. The sequence continues at coordinate 23,217 of CABIKL010000026.1, read as the reverse complement.
AGCTTTGGGGAAGGAGTGGGAAGATGGTTGGAAAAAGGGGTAGGAGCAGCAGAATGCGATGTCCCTTGCAAAACCGAATTAGTTGGTGGTGCTGCCTGTCATGCAGTATGAGTATTGCAAAAGTTAGTGCACAAGCAAACAAATCAATAGGTGAGACATGCACACCTAAATTACATACATCCATCTGCAACTGTGACAGCAAAATCACATTAATTTGATACATAACTGCCTGATATTACATTTTCAAATTTTTGTTGCACTGAGCAACCTTTAAAAGACAACTGTTGATTGTTAATTTAGTCTGCTCTAGAGATCCTGTGCAGATAAACCAAGTCCAATATTGAGGAGTAAAACCAATGTTGATGAAAGAAGGAAAAACTGAGATGATTTACGTCAGTTAACCACATAATTGAGCACATTAAGGACATTGGGAACCTCAGTGAGAGCTTCCACCTCCACAGTACAGAACATATGGCAAAGAGATATGAGAGACTGGATGTGATAATAGAATAAATATATATTTTGTAGGATATTGGGTAAAGTGTACATTTTTTGATACATGGAAACATTTAGATACATTGCAAAATAAGATAACCATACACTGGCACATAGAAGAGCTAAATTAAACACAACTTTGAGTGAGATAAAAGCATGGTTATAAAATGCATTGGTCCAAATTATCAATAAGAAGATATATACCATTGGAAAGAGTAGCTGCAATATAATAACTGAATTAAATGTAGTTAATTTAACTTAAATGGTCACTTTACTTTAAAGATAATGTGTCAAGATGTGAGGATGAATATATTTTAAAGTTTAAAAATCAAAACAAGGATGAACTCGTATGATTGGTGCATCATCAGAAACTACAACAGTTGAAGCAGCGAAAGATGAAGTAAGTAAGTACTTCGACGGTAAAGATAGACTAACAACACAATGCGCACGAAATTGCCCATTCCACAACGTGTAAGTCAACATTACCAAAGCATCTGAAAAGAAAAAAGACTTACGATGAAGTAAGCAACCATTTGTTTAGTAGCAGTTGACGAGAGCAATTGGCAGATTGAAGTGCTATAATTTTAAAAAAGGAAATAACGAAAAATACCCTGTTTTATATAAAATGTATCACTGGATGGAAATACACAACCCGGAAATAATGGATTACTTACTTTAAGTCTTAGTGTTAACATGTACATACACGGATATGCCAGCAAGTGTGCATTTCAGGATGCTATTTCATCCTCGACAGGTTGAGCCTGATTAGAGACCAGATTTCCAATGACAAATATACGATTAATAACCAGTTTATAGGGATATTCATTTAACCAACAGAAAGATGGTTTCAGGCACCTTGACCATAAAAAGACGATATCTTAAAACCATGTTTCACATATAACACCATATGAGCTGTGAATAAAGTTTCCAATATTAATGTACTTCTTAGAGAAAAGTTCCATTTCATGCTCTTCAAAATCATGCATTGCAGAGACTGAGACAAAAATAATGCCAACCGAATCCAACACGATCTCAGATTTGAAAATTTAAACGTACTAATAATAACGCCAGTAAAGTCTCATCTTAGAACTATGAAACAATTCAGAAAATAGTAAGCAATGTTAAAACAATGGAGAAAACAATGCAAAAATATAAACTTCCTAGAGCAGCTACATGTAAGGGGTTGTCCACAAACGACTCTTTCGACTCCCTCTGTGACCAATCTCACATAAATGTGCATTTGGGATATGGCTGTGGCCTAAAATGACCCCCCTTTCCTCTCTTTCCCTCTTCAAAATAGGTCATGTGGTATTTGTTTGAAAGATCCCTAAGATGAAAGGATTTCAGCCTCAGAATGACATACAATGACTGAACATCATCTTCTTTCCCAATAAAAGAAATTTTGTATGTTTGGTAGATGATGTGCCAATACTAATGTTGGATTAACCCAGTATTGTTTGCCATCGAGAGCAGTTTTCAGTGACTTAAAAGTTATGGTCACAGAAAAATGCACTAAATAGCTCTTAAGACTAACTCAGCGCCGCAGACACGCTGGGTCTTATGTCATAATGGGGCAAATTATGTGTGCCACACCAGCATGAAGACGAAACTGCTCAAGCGTTGATCAATCTTAATAAATATGCGACAATAGAATAGTTATCTTATAGATTAAATTCCCAGCCAATTTTCAGAAAAGCTTATGAACAAGCCGAAAAGACTTTTAGAGTGATAAGAACCTCACAGGTATACATGTTGGGACACAAGGACACAGAGAAAAATCTCTAGAATTAACTTTGAACAATGGCGATAAAGAATATTGATTCAGCAATACTGTTTGAAGATTAAAAATGTTAATAGATTGTATAGCAAAGTCAGCAGATCAAAAGACCACAAATTTGATTGAACAGGAGAGAGAATAGACTGCAGTACTAAGAGCCAGGTAATTGCTAACTCAATCATGCAGAGGCAAACTGATAACATTTTTCAAGCTTTTAGATAATAATTCAATGAAAAATTTGACAAATCGAAGCTTTGTTAAAAGTGAAGTATACTGTCATGACTAAAGTAAAAATCCTCAAGAAGATACTTCATTGCACTATACATTTTAGACTTCCTGTAAGTCTTATAACAAGAAGAATCAAAGAAATGTGCTGGGCAATATTCTTTCACACTTTATTGGGGTTCATGATTCAGTTTTACAAAATTATATATGCTTATAATGGTCCCAGATAAAAAGAAATACGCTAACAGCTTTTAACTGATGATTTTGGATATGCAATACCACATAAGTTAAGTCTAAAAAATCTCTAGCAACATACATCATTTCAACAACAATTATACGAATTTCCAATGAGTGGTAGATCTACAACAGCACACCTCACTTTTGACAACATCTCAAATCAGTTAAGTGGATAACAGAATCTTCAAATTCATTACTTTCCTTTTTGCAGTGAAGGGTGTTATTCAAAACAACAAATCTTTTAACAGTAAGTGTGGACCATAATACCTTTCACTATCACGATGTGCAATGAATGCTTGATGCAGAAAAAGACATCAAAGACAAGAGCTCATGCTAGCTGAGATGCCACTGTCTCCAATGCTGTTACAGACAATAACAAACAGCAGCTCCCACAAGTTACTGTAGCAATAAGAATTTCTTCAAGCATTGAGCACAATCAAAAATACACACACAAAATTATCTAATCCATTCAAAGAATTACACTCTAAAACAATGAAGGATTTGTTCATAACAATAATCTTATTATCACATATGCAGCATACCAACATTTTTCCAAAATAAGAAACAGAGATATCATAAGATCTCTCTTTAATTACCCCACAAGAATAATTGTGGGGAAAGTATTTAGCATTACATGCCATGGAGGGCAAAGTTATAAAATCAAAAAATGCACATGGTTTCCAAAATTACATCAGTATGTAATGTTACTGCTCCTGAGAAAAACAAAAAAACGCTGGTACTATTGAGGAAAAGCCTTGCATTTTACTGAAATTTTATTGAGTTACAGGCAACATTAAAAGTCACATCAAGACTAGGAAAATAAATAGAGGGAAAATATTCCACATCTCTAATGTACATTACCTAACAAAACACAGAAATGCTAATGTATAATTCACGCAAACATAACATTACATCAATAAAGGTATTTACAATATTAACAGGAACGCTCATTAAGAATGAAACAATCAGTCTTGAAAGATGTGTTCATAACAAAACAAAATCTTTGTATGAATAACATCTGAAAGCAAATCAAATCTTTCAAGACTGATAGGGAATGCTGATAAAAGTATTCTGCTTCTGACAAACAGAGTTTGTAAAATTTCTCACTCATGGAATTCTAAAATCCTTTGATATGCACAAACACTCTGAGCGTCCATGACCACAAAAGACTTGGGTATTAATTTTCATAAGTTACAAATACTTGTGAAAATAATAGTATGGATTGAACAATAACTCCAGATAAAGCTTTCCAAAAGACAGAAAAATAAACAAACGACAAAAAAAAAAAAAAGAAGAAACAAACCCCATCAATGACACTGATTGAAAAAATGGATCGAAAAAGGAAATGCCTGCCCAGGAAGACACTGAAACTTTATCCAGCTGACTACTTCAAATCAAATGATATCAGACTGAATCACATAGTATAACTATAACACAAATTAGATTTATATGAATATCTCAAGAGGAGAAGTTGCAAATCAACATTCACCGTAATAAATAAGCATATTCAATTTTCCAGTAACAAAAAATATTGGCAGACTGCTAGAACCAACCCGAAATTGGCACAAAAATATGAGCTTCAAGAATGTTAAGACAGTGATGTCAATTAATTAAAATGACACATCAAACATAAAAGTAGATGAGAAAAGATAAAAAAAAATTTATTACATTCCTTCAAACGTTTCGGACCAATCCATTTCAATAAGTGTTGCAGACCTGTGTCAATACATTTGTAACGGCAATGTTGTACCACATTCTGCAAAAGAATTTGTAATGCAAATATATGGTCCCCTTCAGATGAAATCATTCCTGAGGTTGTCCAGCAGTTTGAGTAATAATGTTAGAGTCCAAACATTTGAATGTGTAACTAAAATGATGCATCCAAGAAATGCTTAAGTAGAGTCACACTGCAGACCAAGAGAAAGATTTCAAAGATTAGAAATAAATAGTACGCATAGAACATGGTACGTTTTCATTTCAAAGAACCTAACTTATGTATTCTTTAAGTACAGAGGTGCATGGAGCCTCAGGACTAATCTTGGTTCCCAACATAATTTCAACTGAAATCATTCCACAGTGGTTGAGAGGGAAAAAAGGCAAGGGGGTGCTAACAGACTTCTTCCAATACTTTGAGTTAAAAACTTATAAGAAACGAAATCAAACACCGAAATTGTGACAGAGAGCAGTACAAATGCCACAAAAACTTTGGAAGGAGATACAGTAGTTTTAAAATAAGTCAAGTTTACAAATAAGTAAAAAAATGAAAAAGTCAGAGTGGCCCCTTACAATAAATCTGACTACCCATAAAACATCAGAAGTTACACAGTAAGAAACTGCAAATGACATTTAAGGCATTTGATGAACAAGGGCATGTACACAGCAACATAAAATCTTCCTGCCAAATCCGATCAAAATGACAGCATTCTAATAAGAAAATGTTTGAAGGGACCTAAGCTTCATCTTGTTATCACACATGACATCCATAGAGTCAACTTGTTAATAAAACCTAAGATCTGCTGGAATGCTATGAAGGAGATGGTTCCTGAAAAACAAAAGCCATGAAAGAATCAGATGAGACAGTTGAATCGTCCTTGAATGCAGATAAGAATGATAAGAATTTTTTCTAAATGAAATAGGACTTTTCTATGAAAAAAAAAAGATGGATACTGAATGGCTGTGGCATCTGTTGAGTTAAGACTTCAAGACAGTTAGGCAATAAATTTAATTTGATGAAGATATTAACGTTTGACTTAAACTTTGAAGGGTATATATTACAATACAGCAACAAATGACAAGTTGAAAAAAAAAGCAGTGGCTCAAAATCGAGGGATGTAGCTGATGCACTGAACTATGTTATCACCATGCTCCAACACTATGCAAAAGCACTGAAGATAAATGAGGATGTTACTGATGTTTCACATTAATTAATACAGGCCTAAAGAACAAATTAATTCTTATCTCGAAACCTTACTTTTCCTCGTTTTCAATAAGAGGAGCGAAATTCAGGTCTCGACTTTACAAACTTGTGCTATGCGTAACAATGTAGAAAACTTCTGGGTCAAGGCATAGAACCTCTGATAAACCTCCCATAAGAAAGTGAGTCTGTTTCAAGCACAAAACCGGGACATACGTTGTAAGGAGATAAGATTATAATGATCCATTGCTTGTTTAATATATATGTCCTTGATAAATTCAAAAGCAGATGCAAATTAAATGTAACAAACTGAAATAAATGAGTCTGTAGAAGACAGTTAAAATAACAATCCAGAAATATTTAACTAAATATCTTACATTTAAATTTAAAAATAAAATAAAAAATAAAATGTAAAGATATACACAGCATTTCAAAACTTTAAACAAAAAAGAATAATAATAAAAATTGAAAACCTGCTACAGCAAGCACAACTTTGGGAGAGGCTAAGATGAATGACTTTTCAAAGCTTGCACTTTATGGCCACAATATTCTGCTTTCACATCTCGAGAAAAAAAATAAGAGAAACGGACTAAGACTAACACCAATACATTTATAAGTAGGCAACAAAGTCTCAGAAATCTTGTTTTGAGTTTTCTCAAAATGCATTCAAAATGTAAACTGCCAGAGTGCAAAAAATGTTTAAAAAAATAACCAAAAAAATATGTATTTGCTCAAATATTTCAACAAAAATGTCCAGTAATGAAAGCTGATATTTTCAAATCCGAGTTAAAAACTCTGAACACTAGAACATACCTTACTTACACACTGAAATCATGCCAAAAATTCAGAGCAAAAAAAGGATCTTGGTGGAGAGGAGCGGAAAAAATGAAAATTTATGGCATGGCAGAAAGCTGCTGTGCAGTCGCTGTACTGTGAGTATCAGTGTGCATCAAATAAATTGCATCGAGACTTTGGAAAAGTTTCCAAAACGTGAAAAATACTTATACTGCATTTAATTTGAAAGATCTATAAATGTCAGTAATGTACGTTAATTCTTTAAATTTTTGTTCAAACATCACAATTTATTCATCTAAAGATACCCCCAACAGCACAATAGTACTGTACAAACATAGGAAATGAGCATTTAATTCAGGCGCAATAGATCCTGCAAATGTGCAAGAAAACAGTTCCTGAATCCTGAGCGCCTTTTGCATGCTCAAATCTTAAGCATGCCATACTCAAGATGCAGCTGTCGCTCTATTGTTTGTGATCGTATTGCAGTCCAGTACTTAAAGATGGTGTGAATACATCAATTGTTCAAAAGATACATGGCAATGCAAAGGCTCACGGATGAAAAGAGATCACACTCCTTGCCTCTCCATCTCAATTCAGAATTAACAGGTGGCCCCAAAGTTGTCAACAATATATATGTACTGCACATGCACTCCATACGTTTAAAGTATGAAATTACTCAAACACTTTCCAAAATACTCTCTTAAATTATCTTTACACCAACATACCAACAAAAAATGTCTACCACTATGACAATACCAGATTCTCCATGAAGGAAGTATATATGTATATAAAGAAGACATGAAAAGCAAAAGGCATTTCTCACTGCATTATATGCAAAACATGTTTCCAAGAGAACAGAAACAGTTGGGCTTCAACTAGTTCAGTCATTCCGAGCTACAGAGCAAAAATGAGCACTTTTCTACTGAAGTAGAAATATCAAATACTGTATTAGATTGGATTATAAAAAAAACTGACTGTGACTAGATTGGATCAAAAAAAAAAAAACCTGACTGTGACTGGACATGACACTTTACTTGTGCTAAAAAATTCAGAATTCAGAGAAGCATATGGATAAGATTCGATCCTAAGACTAAAATACATTGCATCACGACTGGTTTATAAATTTGTGCCGTATGTTAACATGAGTTAGAACGAACCTTAACACCCTGCACATTGCCAGTAGCCTGGCAACAACTAAATGCCCAGATTCCCAGAAATAGATGTAATTGTGGTGTGTTGTACTTTCTAGTTTTACTTCAGTGAAAGCTGCTGAATACAGGGCATTATGTGAACAATGCAACAATCATGAAATCGACAACATGCAAAATGAACCCATGCCAAAAGCTATTTTTTGCTGATCAGTGATCACCACACACAGAGAGCTATTAAAATAGAAAAGCAAATGAGAAAAACATGCATTCCCATAGACATGCAGTGACATACATTTAAGAATATTGGAACGTTTAGATTCATAAAATTAACTGAAAATGTTCCAATTAAGGTTTAGCATAGAAATTAAACTTGGAAAAATAACTCACCAAGCTGGTTTGAGGTGCTAGTGTGTGTTTACTCATAACAATTGTAGTGGTCTTAAGGCTATCTGCAGACTTGGGCCCTCCTGGGGACTTTGGAACAAGCAACTCAGTAGGACTTGACGGCTTGACCAGCATTTCAGCAGCCCTAACCACATCAAGAACCTGAAAAAATAAAATAAAATTTAAATAGAGGCGTACAATCTGCGATTTTTAAATTTCACAGAAGGTAAGAGCACAGGTTATTAATATGCGAAAACTTCATGCTTGATTTGTGAGACTTACTCTTTCAGGTGTTGATTTCTCACGAACCGGCTCAAGTTCCATATCATTTTGAGCCCGCTGCAGTGCCAACTGCTGTTCTCTTTCTCTTTCTGCTTCCCTTTCTCGCAGCTCTTTCTCTCTCTCTTCCTGTTCCTGTTCCCACTGAACAAGCTCCTGCTTCATTTGCTGTTCCTAAAAGAATGAATGAAGAGATAAAAGGCAAAGCAAAAGCGAATTTGTTAAGTGATTTCATCCAGTTCGGGCCCGTGTTTTTACCTGCTTGATGGTTGCTGAGTCTTCATCTTCTCTATCAAGACTTGATACACTCTGAGAAATAGATTTTGACATTTCTTTAGTTATTTTTCCTTCTGCTATTAACCTGTCGACCTCTGCCCTATCATAACCTATACAAAAATAGAGAATGAGCTGTAAAATTTGCTGGTAGGTTTTGTTAATAGCTGTGGTTTATATTTAAGAATAGCTTACCTTTACAAACAACAAGACGTATTGTATTACCAGCACTACGCAAAGCATTGACTGCTTCTTGATGGGAAGCACCTAATAATGATACATTATTGACTTCTAGTAATCTCATTCCAACCTAAAAATCAGAAATGAATATTAATATGATGTGTTTCTCAAGATTATCTCAAGTTGTTGCTCCATTCAGCAGGAGAACTTAGTGCTTTAAAGCATTCACTCTTTACTTACTTTTAATCTGCCATCCCTTTTGGCAGCACCTCCAGAATTAATTTTTGAAATAAAAACTCCTTCATCAGTTTTGTCAAGGGGATTACCTCTGTGACCTCTAAGACCACCTTTGATATGCATTCCAAGTTTTTCTCCTTCTTGCTTGACTATTGTGAGCTCCTGAAATTACCAATGAGAGCAACATAAAGTGACAATAAAATGTTAAAAATTAGGAAGGACAATGGATCACAGATTATTTTACTTTTCTCAGCTAAATTATATCCCTGTAATGAGAAGCTTCATCAAAATAGTGACATGCAAAAACAATCGAGAACCACTTTCAGGACTTTATGAACTGGTGTAAATGACCAAAATGAAGGACTTCTTGAAAATACTTGGGAAACATACTTAAATCATTTTGAAAGAAGAACTGTGTGAACAATATTTAAGAAATATTAAGAAAAACGAAGCTAGCTGTATAAAAGTAATTGAAAATCGCATGTTCAGTACCTAGCACAAATAAAGAGCAGCATTCTTCATGGGACTATATTTATAATATCAAATGAAAATTTTTAACACTAAAGGTACCACTATCATCCACGAAACAAAGAAGACTTATAATGCGGTACTATCAAGAGTACAAAAATAGATAAATAGATCTTTTGGATGCAAAATGCCAAATATGTCATCAACACATATACTCATGCGGCAAAATAATAAACTGAAACTTAGCAATTACTTCCAGCAAAAACGATGCGAGATAGTACAGTTAATATGAACTCACCATGAAAGGTATACATTCTAGATTGGTCAGCTTGGAAAATAGAGATTCAAAAGGTAAGGCTTACAATTTAGAACTGATGAATGGGGAAATGAACAAAATCAATGATTTTTGCAGAGAATTGCTTACTCCACATGCAAAATGTTTGGTCAAAAGCCAATCAAATTGCTTACATGTTTCAGACAAGGTGTCACCGAACAGTAATTTGTGTAAGAAAAAGAAATTAAGCACCGACCTGGAAACCTTCAGGCAGAGGGTCATGTTGAACCAGAAGAGTTATTGAGTTCCCTGATTGAAGCAATGTCAAGACTGCTTCTTGGTGAGTACTTTTAGTAACATCTTCACTAGAAACTTCAAGTATTCTGTCTCCAATGCGCAAAGCACCAGATTTTGCAGCGATACCTCCAGGTACAATCTGAAAAACAAAATTAATTTAGATTTGGTCTAGTTACTTCAAAGTGTACAGCACAATGAATCAACAATCAAAGAAAATATAATAGGACATTACATGTGATACAAAGATGCCAGGATTTCCTCCACCAAAAGGTACACATGAGTGATCAGTCCCACCAATGATACTAAATCCGAGTGATCCGCCATCTTTCACCAAAGTCACCTCCTGAAACAATAAAAATCAATTAAGATAAAAATTTAATGAAATTCCAATAAAATTTTAAGAAAGTTCGATTTAGAATTTATAGAAGAGTTTTAGAATTAAAGAAAGTCATGTCACAAAAACTGGTTCCTTTGAGATGCGGCAGGAGTTAAAAGTGAAGCCCAAGTCAAAAGCTAGCTTAGAACCACAGAAAACACAGCAATCATCAGCAAAACTAATTTTTTTTTGCAACCTGTATATTCTGCAGCGCGTTAAAACAGTTACAGTATCAGGGACAGAATTATGAAGCATCAGTGGTACCAAGATGTCAAATGTGTCCAAGGCAAGTGGACAGGTACAGTTAATAACACATAGATAAATAATCCAGTACAGCGTCACATACCAGCAAATAGTGATACTTGTTTGCTATGTGGTATATATGCTGATGGTAAACAGCGAATGCAACAAAATGTAACAGAATACAAAAGGTAATAATAGAGGCAAAAGGAATCAAACTTGCAGCATGGAGCAGCCAGAAACAAGAAACTAAATTGAAAAGAAGTATCTGCCAAAATTAAGCACCACACACTTCAGAACTATATATGATGCTATAAGATGCTTAAAGCAACTAAGACAACAACACAGAAAGTCAAGAGGTAATATAGAAGAGACTATGTCGATATGTAAATGGAATAAAAGGCATTGTGGCACGGGAAGAGATGGATTAGCTCTGATTTTTCAGTACTTCTTAAATCTTACTTCACTCAACAAGGAGTCAACCATATTAAAAATGAAGTAAGTTTTGAGATAGAAAAGAGACAATAAAAGCAGCTGATTCAAGCGTAAATAAACAAGAGAAGCAGAGAGAAATGGCTAATAAATAGGGGTATAGGACAAGCAGATGTGTAAAGCAATGAGGCCTCAAAAAAACACATCAGATAAAATTATACAATAAAGTAGAATAAATATGCAGCAAGATGAAAAAGTCTTGAATCTGGATAAATCAATGGAATCCCAAGTTATCAAAAAGATAATTTGTTGGGGAAAAAGTACTTTCTACACTCAAAAAAACGATATTAAAGGCAAAAAAAGTAAAGCATAAAAATGGCATAAAAATTATGGCGTGAAATGTCTACAGCAAAACTTGATTGAATATTTTAGAATAATTTGTTTTTCTATATTTCAAAAATAATGAAAAACCAATAAGAGGTTAAGAGAAACCGTCATTCACCTCTACAAGCGTTTTGTAAGATTTAATGACAACGCTACAAACTTTTACAACTAAAAGAGGTCCCAGGGACAACAGAGTTCTACTGTGTTTCCGTAGATGTCACTTTGCAGGTATGGACGACAGGTTTGAAGCAATTAGAAAAAAAAATGCAATACGCTAAGTACATTGTGCACTAAAACCATATGACAATAAGTAAATTATTTCACACTACATAGCTATAAAGAAAGCATCCCGGAGAGAGGTGTTTTTTCAAGTAAATTTGTAAAACCTAAAATGCTAAATACAGGTTTCAAGGTAAACTGTAATGATAGAAAATTCTGGAGATCATTCTAGATGAAAAGTTTGATATGAAAATTTTAAGCAAAGAAGAGTTTTCCCTGGGACCTCAATGAAGTAAGCAGAAATGGTACACAGCAATAATTTACATTCCCACATAGTCAAAGTACTAGAGTATAACATCAAGATATAAGGGCACAGATGAAACTACGAACTTCGAATAGTGATTACATAACTCTCAAAAATAAAAGTTGACTCAAAAATCAAAATAACTTGAACAAAATGCTTTATTTGGGAGTTAAAGCAATGACATAAGCCAAAGCAAAATATTTCAACAGGTAGGAAAATAATAAAATGATGAGCCATGCAAGCAAGCTTAAAACGAGGATATAAAAATCCTGATTCAATAATACATCACAAGATCCGTTAGGCAACAAAGAACTGCATCAAAGCTAAGGTGCAGAATGTCATAGGTGATTGATGCATTTTGCTCAAAGATCTGATACATAATTAAAACATCATCAACACTTCTGTGCAAGATCCTATGGATGACTAGCCTCAGAGTGATAAAGTTATGGAAAGATAACGAATTGAAGATTTAAGAGAGGGAAGTAGTCAAAATAGGTCGATTTTTATACAATAGCTAGAGAAGAAGAAATAAGGAGAACTCTAATTTTTCATAATAGTTTACTTTAAGGCAGCGGACTATTGGATAAATCAAGTACAAAAAACAGTTCAAAATTTGGGCAAATAAAATAAAATATATGTACTTGAATGCCAGACTTTTTCAGTTCTGGTATCAACATAGACTTAATATTAGTTCTCAAAAGCTGAAGGTTTAGCACAATGCCAATCACTCAGAAATTATGGTGCAAGTGCAATGCAATGCAGTTGTTGTTATGTGTAATTTAGAATGTACGAGGGCAGAATTCTACCATACCATGTTGAAATTGTACTGGTCAGTCCAGTCTTTAAACGAGAGAAATACACCTCTAAATCACAAATACTTATTGTAGCCAAATGTGAATAGCATTTACAAAAGACATTTACTGATCATACAGTACCAGGACATCGTTTTGCAACAAACAAAATTTTGATGTGCTTGAATAATCAGTTTCGAAATTCATGGTCAGTAAAGCAAAAAGTGACACATACATACATAGATAAGTAAATAGAAAAAGATAGAAGAAAACAGTCAGCTCTCATTTCTGATACAAGTGGGTCCATTGAAATAAAATAGAAATGGAAAGATTAAAACAAAACTGAATGAAAGTACATCTCATCGTAAATAAATTGTGACCCTGCTACCACTTTCTCTTACCTCTACCATACTAGACCCAAAAGCATCATTAATTTTTGATAATGTCTACCATAGTATTTTCCAGAGTGTTCAAAAAATTAACCAAGTATTAAGAGGGAGAGAGCAAGAATGAGAAAAAAGAGTGAATGAAACATGGAAATGTGAGGCTGATACACACCATGAAATAACCAACAAAATCCCCAACTATGGCAACATTACACCACAAAAAATGTTTACATTATAGAATAAATAGTGTAACCATTTTTTACACCAAAACAATTACGCTTTTAAGAGTAACATGGTGTTGAATTAACAACAATAATTTAATGCCCTGGAAGAGCTCATGGAAATGGAAGAAAATTACCTTACATGAATCAGCCTCACCGCACTGAGATAAAGTATTTACCTCCTTAGGGGCTGGGGTGACGAGCTTGTTATCTGTGACGCGGGTCACCACAGTTTCAGTGAAGGTACTTTTGGTGATGGTCTCGGTGACTTTGCCTAGAGTGGTGGGGGGCGGGGGAAACTGAAGGCTCATATCAGAAGGTTGTTTGATGGTGACGGTGACAGTGGGGCCACTAGGCGCCTCCTCCTCGCCACGGAAGCGGGCTGGGATCATGGCCTGGAACTCTTCGCTTGTGATCGCTTTGGGGAGCTGCGGTAAAGTTAAAAGCTTAGCACAAGCACCATATGTCCCGCAATATCCAAGGGAATATGTTAAATGAAAAATTACAGGTATTGATGAAAATGATTTCAGGCATAACAGGTAGGACACAAAAATATTGTTGATACAACTTAACATTGCAGGTTTACACTTCAAATACATTGTCAAGATAGAGATGGAGATCAAACTTTTACACACTATACTTGTAGTAACTAAAAGACTTTCAAAATGATGAATTTCTGCATTAATTTCCTAATGCTTTGAGGGAAGAAGTCTCAATGCTTCCAAACTATGTGATATGACTTAGTAGTGTATGGCAGAAGATAAAAGAGTAAGAGGGGGAGAACTGAATATTTTATAACTGAAACTCTCATGAAGAGATTGGACCCAAAACCCACAGAGTGATAAAATTTGAAGGAGATTCAAAACAAATAAAAGCATAGATGATAATTTCAAAAAGAAAACACCACTAAGTTTAGAAAAAAAAAAAAAACATGAAAAGCGAGCAAAAATGCCATGAGCTGAGTATAGCAGCACTAGTAGTAATGCAAATACCTAATGAGATACTCAGCTTGAATTTTCATGACAAGAGAAAACTGCATAATGCGGTGCATAATGAGCAAAAATAATATAAATCATCAAACCATAAATATTATACACATACGAAATGAACTTAGTCTTTTAATTTTGATTGTAATGGAGCAAATACATCTTAAGTTTTAGTTTACCAACGGTCGTTAAATACTTTTCAAACATTAATGAAATACAATTAAATTTACGAACACACTACTTTACGCTGCACAAAAACTCATGTCAACAAGCTGCTGCAGCGCACACCGAGCCCAGTTCCATGCACACACATTATTGCAAACCGCACAGCAGGAAAACGACTTTCTATACCAATGACATACAGTATTTAATAACACAATAATGTGATAGAAATTTGAGACATTTAGTTCTCTAAAGCATATGAATAATGATAGGATCTGTCACAGGTGACTCAAGAATAGGTCAGATATGGGTGCTTCTACACATACTAATTTATATTCTCTGGCATATACTTTCTAATTTAGCTTTCTTAAAAATGCCATAAGTTTTTGAAAATGTTGTTGAGACTTGAATTTATACAGAACTGGCCCTCCTTTTTATTTTTGTTTTTGTTTTGTTGTTGGTAGAAAATAGTTTTAATCAAGGATTCTTCTGCTTGCGAAGTGCACAGAATGCCCCTGCACATACAACTCACCTGAGGGGGTTCGCCTGAAGTTGAAGTATTGCTTGCTAGTCGAGTTCGGGGAGCCGGTCTTGGAGGTTCAACTCCATTCACCTTCGCTGCTGAACTAGGTGGAGTTTCTGATACTGATTTATTCAGGGTCGGTGTTGGTGGCAAGTTAGGAGGAGTGGGAGTTGTAGGGGTTGGAGTAGCTGATGATGTTGATCCAAACCTAACTGAAGAATTAACTTCAGGAGAAGAAATTGCTGACAAATATCCTGGGCTGCCTGGAGATGCTCTTCTAAAGACAAGACATGAAACAGTTGTAATTTGGTTTCTGTAACTTATTCTATAATTTATGAACTCGAGTAATACCATAATTCTACCTGAAACCTGGCCGGTTTGCCATGTAGCTGTTTGCATTGTAAAGACCCGTGTATGGTTTGGGCACACCAAACACATGAGGACTCTTTTCAGCCGGTGAAGGTGACGGGCTCTGACCTTGGTTGACTAGAACCTCACGCTCTCCTACAAGTCGAACAAACCGATCCAGGCCTGTGAGCATAGCGACTGCCTGGTCATGACGGGCTCCACTCAAATCAACACCGTTGATTGATATAATTCGGTCACCAACTAAAAGCTTTCCATCTTTCTCTGCAACTCCCCCTTCAGTAATTCTTGATATATAAATCGCCTACAAAATGGAAAATTAAGAGTAAGAAAATAAGCAATGAAGTGCTAAAGATTAATTTAATTAAGAGAGTCAACTCACGTCAGGGTTTCCATCACTACGAAACGGAGGACATCCCTTCCCACCAGCAATACTAAAGCCAAGTCCATTTGAGTCTCTTATGAGAGTAGTGTATACCATAATTTTGCGTAATTCCATGTCCGCCCCCATACCCTTCAACGGTTCAGGGATACGTTTCACCTAAAACAAAAAAATAATAATAATAATGAAAACAACAAAGTTAACCAAACAAAATTGTAACAAGCAAAAAAAGCTTACTATGTAACAAATAGGAACAGGGCCAACTATTCCATTAACAGAAAATTACCTTGTTAGAAACTTCAGCGTATAATTCATCTCCTTGCCCATTTTCAAGAGATCTTGCCTTATCAGGCACAGCCACATTACCAGTGCTTTCAAATCCAGAGGTAAGAATTGACTGGTGAGAAGTTGCACTAGTAGCACGACTAGTGCCAAGACTTGAACACGCAGAGTCACTTGGACGGAACATGGGCGTGGATGCAGGAGAAGAGGAAGACGTACCATGTGGCTGTGGCAGACAGAACCCAAAAGTTATAATATGATGAGGTTTCAAGAGAGAAAATAATGCTGTTATTAACAAGAAGCAAGAGATACAGCATACCTTTCCGACTATTCTGGTGACTTCCCGGGCCACAACCAGATCTAATGTACCACCAGCAGCTTTCAAAGCTTCAACAGCAGTCCAATGGTCTGTTCCGACAAGAGATTTACCATTTACTGCTATAACTTTGTCTCCGACCTAGGAAGAAAAGAAACAAGAAATATCTCATGAACATTTGGAAATAAGTATTTTCTTCAGCATAGTTCATGCAGGTTGAGAATGGCATTTACCCTCAATCCAGCTAAGTCAGCAGGACCACCCTCAGTGACTCTTGAAATAAAAATTCCTTCATCATCTCCTTTGAAAGGAGTTGAACCAAGACCACCAGCTATGGAGAGGCCAAGTCCCGCAGATGTTCTTTCAATATGAATCTCATATTGTTCTTCTCTTACTTCCATGGATTGTACAATGTCTGGAACACATACAAAGACAGGAAATGAGCAGAGGAAGCTGAAGAACTCCAGGAATTTAAATCCTATCCAGAGACACGCAAACACAAAAGAAGAAACTAAAAGTCAGGATGAAACTTACACCTTTTTGGTAGTTTCACACTCTTCCTACCCTTCATTATTACTACTAAAAGGTTTTGATACTGTACTTCATAAGCTACTTCCTCGTTTATTGGCTAAACCCCTAACCTCTCACTAAACTAGGACTTCTCACACATTGAAATATAAACTCGTCCACATTACACTACTCCAGACAAGAAATTAAAAAAAAAAATTAACAATAGAGAATAAGAAATTAACAGAAAATTAGCCAAATGATTCCCAATGTACTTCCCACAGGACAAAATCCTTTTAAAAATGCATCCCTGTACTCAACGCAGCACTTCTTATCAGTAGAGGTGTGATACCAGGAGGTGCTGTTGTAGTGGTGGTGGAGATAGCAGTGACAAACACATGAATGTGCTAACAGTTTCAAGGTGGGGTCCAACTAACCTGAGGGAAGCATGTTCGTTGAGTAGTGAGTATTTCCAGCATCTACACTTTCCGAATCGGTTTTCTTTGTGAGAGCCTGAAAAAGAAAGTAACATTTCAGCGCAAATCACAAACAGGATACTGATAAAAATTACTTGATAAAAAGACATATTTATTACTGGCACTTCAAATAATGTCCATACTATTGAAGGAAAATATTGAAAAGAAATATCTGTGTTTGATCACTTTAAAAGCCACAACGACAGTTAATAACAACATTTTCGGCATACTCAGATGAGTTACTACTGTCAAAAAGCTGAGATGAAGTTATGCCCCGTAACCTTTCAACTAGCCTTCTGTCAGCATGTCAATTACGAGACTTTAAATATTGGAAAAATGAAAGGTGAGTAAAAGTCTGAAGAGTGAAGATCTTAAAATAGACAAAATTGCTTTTACAACATAAAGAGAGAGTTAGAAGAGCCAAAATGGAAACCTCTGAATGAAGGGGAGATTAGAAACAACGTTCCAACCCATGTTAATTCCTTTTAAACTGAGAAAAGCATAGAGGTGTGTGATATCTTATAACCTGCGAAGAATATGTAAGCAAAAGCAATATACCTGAGCAATTATTGATGCAACCTTATCTTGGTCAATGGTTTGTGAGTTGATGCGCTTGTTCTTGAGATGATGAGGAGTGTCTCTCCGGTGAAGACGGTTTGGCCGTGTCCCTTCACCCTCCACCACACCCTCAAACCCAACATGCCTCTCCCCTTCCTGTGAAAGAAGCCATAAACTACTGAAGTTCATCACTGAAGGAAAAATCTATGAAATCTATAGTTTAAGAATATTGTATACTAAAATCGGACTTCCCTGCCCCCTCCTCCCCTCCAAAAAATAAACGACGAAAGACAGGGAGTTGTGATTTAATTTTCATAAACCACACCCACAAGAGGTAAGAACAGCCTTAAAATTGCTACACTGATTACAGAAATGCTCCCTGCAGGCTCTGTTTAGACCGTTGTATAATTAAATTTTTTGATTAGAGAGACAAAATTTACATTGTACTCAAACCATAAAAACTAATATTTTCAGAAAAGGTTTGTGTTTTCCAGATAGCAAGACAAGTTAGCTAACTTAATTTAGTATTCAGGAACCAAAACCGACACGTAAAACAAAGAAAATGCAGTATTTTGTAGGTGCAAAGCATTGATATATTTTATTTTTGTGGATGGAAATCTTCGCCACCAGAAACAAAAACAGGTATGAAAAAAAAAAGGGCTCTCCACTAAAGCTAGCCGTGATGAGTTTCATGCACAGAGTGTTCAGTTCGCACGGTAAATCCCCATACCAAAGCATAGCAAGCAGTTCCCTGTTCGGACACAAATTACAGACAGTGTTTAAAGGGAAATAGTTTAAAAAGAAATCTGACCTGGTCAGCTTCAGAAGCTTCATTTTCACCAATCATTTCTTCTTCAATCTCAAGTTCCTCTTCATGCTCAGTCTGCAAAACAGTAGGAGAAACAGCTGTTGAATTCACTATAGTGCTAACAAAGATTTGGAGGAAAAACCAGCAGCAATGGCTAACATAGTTGTCTGAATGAAAGACAGAACAGCACTGAGACAGGAAGAAACATCTGTAGGTCTTAATTGCCTGATGAGAACTAACACTGCACTGCCCCACTAAGTGGAAGCAGTCCACCCACATGGGTAATGGCACCATCTCTAATGACCTTCACCCACTGACCGGCCCATTATATTAGCTACAGCGTCAACAAATTTTATATCAAGTAGTTTAAAAGAAATGTAATTTAACAAATTTTTAAAGTTTTTGCTTAACAGTTTGATAAACGTTTACCTCTGGATCATTAACTGCATTTTCTCGAACTGGAACCTCTGAGGAATGGTTACTGTGATGACTTGCCTCATCTTCTTCTTTTGTCTCTTCCTAATGTAGCAAAGGAAGATTAAACGGAGGAGTTAGAAAATTGCAGAAGATTCAAGAGTATACATATAAATCAAAATCAAGAAATGTTCATACCTTATTAGCGGATGGATCACTAAGCATAGGTCCAGTGTCCTCAGCTTCCTTGGGATCAGGACTCTTACCTCCTTTTCCAAACAATTTATGTGCTTTCGCTTTTAATTCCCGAGGATGCGGTGTATTTTGTCGTACAAATGGAGTCTAGAAAACCAAAGAAAATGGTAAGATCACAGAATAATGGGAGAAAAGAAAACCAACTGAGCGTTAGGATTCAAACTTTCAGCTCACTTCTTTATCCTGTTCATTGGAATTCAGATCATCCGTGAACTTCACAGAATGCGTGCGTGATGCTTCCCGTTCTTCCCACCCTTCATCATCTGATTCATCAGTCTTTTGGATCTCTGAGAGTGACACAGAAGAGAACCCTTCTCTATCATAAATGCTGCTCACTATTGTAGTGGAAATGTAGCAGACACAAAAAGAACAACATGCAAAATAAAAGAAAAAAAAGCATAAGCGAAAATAAAACTTAGAGCAAAAGTAAAAGTAAACTAAAACGAAAAGAAAAAACAGAAATAGAGCAACTGTAAAATTGGTTAAAAAAAAAGCTATGTTTCTTTTTTAAAACATTACTCAAACATCATTAAGGTTGATGTTAAGTATTTACAACCAGAACCAGATATAGTATTTACTGAAAAAGTCAATGCCTTAATAGTACTACACTCAAGACTGATGATTTAAGCTAGATAAAATGAAAGTTGCCAACAGAAAGGCAAATGAACAAAAGAAGCAATCCTTTTGTGTTAGGAAGCTAGAAATGTACCTTGGTTGTGATCAGGATGGAATTCCAACTGAGGCAAAAGGAAGCAAGTCAGAACTTGTTCACCTGTTTGATCATCAATGTCAGTTTGGAATTTCAGTAATGGTTGTGCTTGATTTTCAGACAACCAAACAGCTTTCAAATTCAAGTTTGCCAATGACATTGGCAAGTATTGCAGCCTAGGAGAAAAGTTACATTAATAAAATAAGAAATAAGTACACCTTTCACATTTGGCTCTCAAGGATTTTACCTATTTCCAGATACATCAAGTACATGCAGGAGCTTGCAATTCCCAAGTTGCGATGGAAGAAACTGTAATTTGTTATCTCTTAATGATAACACTCCTAGCCTTTCCAAATTTCCTATCTCTGGTGGAAGGGTTCGCAGGCTGTTGCGGTCAACATTCAAATTTGTCATTTTTACTAAAAAGCCCATAGTTGGAGGCAACTCCATAAGGAAGTTTTCGGTTAAAATTAATTCTTGAAGACTTGTACACCTGTTGAGAAATTAGCAAGGAAATTAAGAGGAATTGAACAATCACATTCACAGTTTACAGCACAACCATTGGTATGCAGATAGTGAACAAAGCTAATTGACAGCTACAGACCTGCCTATGTTGATATTGAGGGATATAAGTCTGTTTTGGTCTATTTTCAAAATAGTTAACTTTTCTAAGGCTCCAATTCCATCTGGAAGTGTTTCGATATTGTTCTGAGAAAGGTGTAAGTCAGTAAGAGAAATAAGCCCAGAGATTTCATCGGGCAAGTCTTCCAGACGATTTTCTGATACATCAAGGCATGATAGTTTCTTGAGATGGCCTATTTCTGGAGGTAGGTGTTGCAATTCATTGTGATCTAACCACAGCTCCTGGAGAGCGGGAAGCTTGCCAATATGATGTGGCTGCAAATATAAGTTCAGTCTCAGGTCAGTGTGAAAGTTCGTGATAAAGATAATCTTAACTCATATTGAAAAAACATACCAGTTCACCAATTTTGTTATCTCCTAAATCTAGTCTCTCAAGTTTTGAAAGATGGGAAAGGGATTCTGGAAGAAATTCTAAGAGATTTTCTCTTAATTCTAATGACTGCAGACTGCTAAGAGAACCAAAGTCAGAGGGCAGTGATGTAAGTGACATATCATTCAGTCCAAGAACAGTTAGGTTACGAAGCTGAACAAAACCAGGAGGTAATCTAGGAATTGGATTACTACTGAAGTCTGCTACTTGTAGTTCATGAAGGTTCTTGATATTTTCTGGAATGTCAGGAATATCTGTAACAAAAGAGAAGAAAAAAGATGATATTTCAATAAATCAATAAAAAAAATAAAAAAATGAAAAAAGAAAAACAATCAGAGTTTTCAATAAATATTTTGTGGTATAAAAAGTAACAGGTTGAGTAACCACTAGGCACTTGAAACAAAACTTCACATATGAAAAAGATTACTAGAAAAAGGTTGAGCCATAAATGAGTTGCTCTCATTCAGCGTGTCTATGAACAGGAAATTACCATTTAAAATTAATTTTGATTCAAATCGTTAAATTATCTGGAGACAATCAACGTTAACGAATTACCGGTAAGCTCAAAATCTCATGTCACCTTTAACAAAATTTCAGACAATTGATATTTTAGAGATAGGGTCCAGTCTTTGACGACTTGACGTTGACAAGGCTCGATTGATGTTTTAACTCCGTTACATTTTGTAACTAATTTTAACAATCCCGACACACACTCCTCCTACCCCAGGGCCCAGGGCGCGGAGAGTGAGTGCGAAGAAAGCAGAAACTCACAGCTTGCGGTTGCTAAGCAACGCACCCACCCACCCCGGTCAGACTTGACCGTCATCAGGGTCATCAGTGGATTTTGTGGGCGAATCTCGGGAGTAACGCACCACCGGGGTGGGTGATCTGAGCGGAGCAGAGCGAAGCAGAGGAGGGGAGGGGAAGGGAGGGGAGGGGGCAGCAGGACGGGACGAAGCGTCGACTCAATCATAAGAAGAAATGAAATGGGTCAGGGAGTGGAGAGGCTTGTCCTCTCATCGCCCGCCCCGCCCCGCCCCGCCTCTGGTTGGGTGGGCAGCTCAGCAGGGCCTTTTAGCCTTTAGTCCGGCTAGTCCGGCATGCGGGTCACAGAGCGGGCCAGGCTTTAGCCCAGGCTTCAGCCCAGGCCGAGCAGCTCAGCTGAGAGGAAGCCGGCCGTTGACCATACCAAGGACCAGCGGGGTATGGCCACCCTTGCCATACCACTGACACTTAGGACATGACAGTGATGGGGCTCACTACTTAACGCGAGGCAGCCCAGCCCGGCCCCGAACCCGCCCCCGCGGCACCGTCTGGAATACGTCAAGAGCGTTCATAGCCGCGAGTGAGGCGATCTGCTCTCAGCAACCCCCTTGACGGCCTGCTCTACCCCGCCGCGCGCCGCCACGCCCCACCCCGCCCCGCCGCGCCCATCTCGCGACGCCGTGCCGCGAGGTGAACGGCCGTGGCTTCTGCCCGCACCGCACCGCCCTCTCTCAGTGCGTTGGCGCTGCTGCCTGACCCATGCCATGGCTACCCACAGCCAGAGCCTCAACGAGTCCGAGGCGGGGCGGGGCGGGGCGGGGCGCGGAGGGGCTTGACTTGGCTCAGCTCGCGGCTTGGCGGTGTGATGGGATGGCGCGGGGAAGTCGCCGGCCGGCTCGCCACTGCTCGCCACGCCGTATCGTATGCAGTGCTTTCTCTCGCCTGCCCTGCCCTGCCCCCAGCTGCACAGCTGCACTGCAATGCACTGCACTGCCAGCGGCCCGGCCTGCATCAGGCCTGCATCGGGCCTGCATCACTGGAACCGGTCGGTCGGTCGGTCCGTCCAACTGCACTTGGCACTCACACCTTGGCCTTCAGCCCGCCACGCCACGCCACGCCACGCCACGCCACGCCACGCCACGCCGCTCCTAACCTGCCGCACCGAGTGCACTGCACTGTCGCACACTGCAAAAATTTTAGTCATCACTTTGACGACAATTCCACGGCTAATCATTATTTTTACAGAAATTCCAACATAGCCTCTTGATGACAATGTCATCACCCATATAATTTTGCAAAGCGGTTTGGAGCCTATGTGATGAATAACTCATCACAAGTGACGAACGTGCTGTCGGAC
>CABIKL010000025.1:0-42131 GCA_902196195.1 Aptinothrips rufus | reverse complement strand
AGAGTTTGGGGGAAAGAAGCGCGATGGCTGGCCCGGCTAGCGCGCCATATTGAACCTTTTGACTCAGCGTCGGCCACAGTTCAATATAGGTCTTATGCACGAGCGCTAGCGTTCAGTTGTTTGGCCGCCATGTTTGTGTACCGCGCAGCACAGGGTCTTATGGAAGAACGTGGTTTTCGAATTTTTAAAATATGAAAGAAATGACATACGTTCGTGAAATTTTTTGGAGGCACAAGAAGAATCTATTTCCTATGTCTCAAAAAAATTTCACGAATGTAGGTCACTTCTTTCGTATTTTAAAAATTCGAAAACCACGTTCCTCCATAAGACCCTGTGCTGCGCGGTACACAAACATGGCGGCCAAACAACTGAACGCTAGCGCTCGTGCATAAGACCTACGTCAGAGCACGGTCGCGTTTCGTTTGAGTCCCGCTCAAATTGTCACGTCTCTCATGAACGCCTCTGGCCGCTCCATCAACGGCGTTGCTTATTTTTCGCAGGTGAGCGATCGTCCTTCCGTGGTCAAGCCTGTGAAGGCGGCGGGGACACAGCGACACAGGCCGGTCAGCGGTGGGAGGGGGAGGGTCGCCGCGAAGATGTCCGCACAGACAGACACCTCCGCACCCCAGCAGAGGCCCTCGCTGCGACTAGACGGGGCGCCACGAGAGCGAGCACGGGCGACAGCCTCCTCTGTCCCTGCCATGAATCTCAATCGGGGCGGACAGAGCTACAGGAGTCAGTGAGGTGTTACTCGAAGGGCAAAAGGCAGAAAAAATGTACTGCATTCGAATTTTGAAGAGAATATGTTTATTTGCTTATATTTCACAAAAATGCAAAACTATATGATAAATGACAGGAAAGGTAGATAGAAGAAAGGAACCATTAAGTTACAAGGCCCAGGGCTATATACAAAACAGGCACATAACATATATTATTTTCTGATTTGGAACGAGAATGCAAAACCATACAGGACAGGAACACCCCTGCACTGCTAACAATCTTTTTTTTTTTTTTTAACTCTTGTATCTCAATCCACACACGGTAGCAAATGTTAAATTAAAAGTTATTTCTTGAAACAAACTTTCGGCCAAATATGCAGATGCATAAAAGTAACACAGACATCATCCTGTGGGGCATAACCAGGCAACATGTCAAACCCAAGGTGTAAGGAAATAGCTCTATTTCTAAGGAAATAGATTGGGAGCTGCACACAGGCACATTTTCAGGCATGACAAAGTAAAGAAGGAAAGGGGTGGGCGAAGTACAGCCCACATGAATATAATATACCACCTGGGTAAGATTGTTTCATAACTATGCCACCACAGCTTCTCGTTTACAGTGTTCATCCCTAGCACGCTTTGAATCTATTCTCAAATTTTTGATGGAAAAGTTAAATATAAGGTACAAAATTAACCTTAAGAACAAAACTTTAGGACTGACTGTGACTAGAGATACAAGGATCTAAAAGTACGATGTTCACAAAGCAGTACAATCGAACATTAAAGGTGAAATAAAATAACTGCTTCACTGAACGCCATCATGATTCATAGAAAGAATAAGAGATACCAAGCCTTTTCAGTCTCTCCATCTCAAGAAATAAAAGAGAAAGTTAAGGTATAAAAGATGAAAAAGTTCATGATGTACACAAATAGATGATAATCATTATCCAGCCAAAAGACAATTCAATCTGTTAACTTCTGAACTAAGTTCATGTGATATAGGGAACTCACAAATTACACTAACAGACCATAACACATTTTCTTAAAAATGAACTTTAGCTGTCATTAGCTGGTAGTTTACTCTTATCGAGTTTATCGAAGAATGGGTGCTTCAGAGCATTCCTTGCATTAATTCTTTTCTCAGGGTTGTAAATCAGCATTTGCTGTAAAAGAATATAAAATATTAGATAGAGAAAGAGACATTCACTACTCTTGGTACAAACAATGAAAGTACCTGGAGAAGATCCAAGCCCTCTTCACTGATGTTCTTAGCATGGGATGCAAGGTTGTTTGTAGACCAGCTGGGAAAAGTTGCTTTATATTCACGCAAGCTTGAGACTCCAGGCCAGTTTTGCTCAGTTGGTGTTGTTAAGACTCTGCAGAAAAATTTAAAAAAATATATGTAGAAAAAATTACACACATAATAGATTATTCAAGCAACCAACTATTTGCAAGATGATATATCATACCTGAAAATCCTAAACAGCTGGTCAATTTCAGAATCCCCTTGGAACAGAGGGCGCTTGGAAGCCATTTCGGCGAAGATGCAACCAATGGACCAGATATCAATGGGGCAGGAGTAACGCATGGACCCAAGCAGAATTTCGGGTGCTCTATACCACAATGTTACAACCTAGAAACAAACCGAATTTTAAAAACTTGCACACAGGTAACTCAGTCCCAATTAAAATCGGTGGTACACCTTTACCTCATGAGTGTAAACTCTGACAGGAATACCAAATGCTCGTCCCAGACCGAAGTCTGCAACTTTGATGATGCCGTTATCACCAATTAGCAAGTTCTGAGGCTTCAGATCTCTGTGGAATACGCGGCGCTTGTGGCAAAACAAAATAGCCTGCAAAATCTGGAAAAAAAGAAAGAAAAAAATTACAATGGTATAGCACTAGAAATTGTCAATTGAATAGACAAGATAAGCAATTAGTAACTCAAGTATTTTATTGTCAGTTTTCTTTTACCTATTAATTTGACAATTCAATACATGGCACTCACCTGATACAAGTAAGACTTAACAGTCTCTGGTGGCAAACATTCTCCACTCTTGAGTTGGTCCATGTGCTTCTTCAGATCCATTGAAAGAAACTCAAATATGAGATACAGACGAGGTTCTTCCATGACGTGTTGCAATAACCTGAAATCATAATGTAATTTTTTTTCAACTAAACACAGGTGAGCATGAAAGATAATCCAAAAATATAATTTCATTAAAACTCACAGCCATATGGAAACAAAGGTAATTACTGACCTTACAATATTCGGATGCTCAAGCTCTTTGAGAAGGGAAATTTCTCTGATCGCGGTGGATGGAATACCCTCATCCTCGCTCTCAAGACGAATTTTTTTCATGGCAACTACTTGACCTGTGATTTTATTACGTCCCTTGTATACAACACCATATGTTCCTGAAAATCATCGAGACAGATAAGGTGATAATGTTTAAATCCTCGACAGAATGTGCAAATACAAGTGTTTACTTCAAATCACAACTGGGCCACTCTCTTACAGGCACTTGCTCAAGTTATGGTGTAAGTAAATTCAAAATTTGGTGATCCACGTAATCGAAAAGTTAAGAGCAGAGTAGCTATTAACTAGACCATGAATGAATATTCATTAATAATATGAATTAAAACCACCTATATCCAAAATGAGAGGTGAGATTGTCATCGACAGTCACAAAGCAACACTGATGGGAGAAATGCGTTACTGAGGGTGAGGCGAGTGGTGAAAATAAGATCTACAAACCTTCTCCAATTTTCTCGATTTTCAGATAGTCCGATAGGCCACCGGTCGGTTTGATTGTGTTGTCCCCCATCCTGAAAAATATTTCGTGAATGTGATGAACCAAGCTACTACCGTTGCTCGTTCCTCTGCAGTCGAATGCTGATCACTACATACAAGCATCTTCAAACAACAAAAATTGAGAAGGAGAAGAGTTACACAATAGATCAATGCAAATTCCGCCATATCAAGAAATAAGTACAAAAAAACATACTTCAAATAATACGGTAAATAAATATAAGCCAACGATGTTAACCGTTACAACGTACTGAGATCACCTCAACGCCCGTTGCGAATATGGGAAAGCGGACTTACTTGATTTTTTCACTTGTATGTTCGTCACTTAAGTATTATCCTTCGAGGATTCGAAGTTTGAACAAAACAGAACTTGAAAAGGTAAATATGTGCCTCGCGTTTCTGTAAACGCGTCGAATGGCGGGATAAGCCGGCAACTTCAGCTTGATCACTCCAAGACACAAAAATTTAAATTTACACAAGTGGACAGCAAACAGTTTGGTAAACCACGTTGTACACTAATAGGAAATTAAGATTGCCTTGAAGAAACTTTTTTAACTTTTAATAAAAGTTATGGCCACGAAAAATTTATTTTGCTTGTATAAGAAACCTGAAACTTCATTAATTCTTCATGATTTAACCAAACTAACAACTACTTATTGAATAGACAGTTGGTACAAAATGTTGGCAACACGGTTTGAAGAACGACAGAAAGAGAAGGCGCGTTTGTATTCTGTAATGGCGGCGCCGTGAAGATAATCAGAAACAAGACAGAAATGCACTTTTATTGTCATTTAAAGTTCTATGGAAGTACCTGTAATATTTTTTGATAAAATATAGAATTTTTTCCGTGAACTAAGTGCACATAACGACCTCCCTATCTCTTCGCTTCCTGTCTTTCCGTGCATTATCTTATTATTTGCACACTTTAACCTCATCAGCGCTTTGTCAACAAGTAAAATGGTAAGCGTCTTCTTGATCTTGATTAAGACCATTTTAATAATGGAAATATTTAAATTACAGAAACATTTTTTTTGTGTGTGTCTTTCTATGTTGTCCACTTTACTTAAATTTTTTTACAGTTTTAAAAAATTATTGGCAGTGATTAGATATACAAGTAGTTTACCATATCCATCTTTGTAACTTCAGATTTTCAAGTAATTATTTCAAGTGCATTTTTTCACAGCTGTGGTCAACAAGCAACCAATTATTTGTTACTAGCAATATGATTGTTGATTGACATGGGTTGCTATAGATCTCGCTGCATTATTTTTACTCTGACTTATGATCTAATGACCAAATCATTGTTCTTACTCTTTAATTTTCTTGCAGGGTGATCCAGATGTGTGGCCTGTGTTGCTGGATATGAGTAGGGATGACTGCAAACGTACCCTTCGGCGCCTGGGTATATATTCTTAGACATAGTTTCATGATGAGTACTTCTTCATTGCTTGCGCTGAACTACTACATACATTATATTCCATTTTACAGAACTTGAGGCATATAGCAATTTAGTGTCAGTGCTCCGTGCACAGGGCAGTCTTACAACCCAGAAACGCCGTTTGCTCCAAAATGTGGCACAAGCATTAAGTATCTCTGAAGAAAGGCATAAGGCAGAATGCAGGAGGGCGGTTAATAGTGAGAAACTTGCCTCGATTGCAATGCAGTAAGTTGTGTCACATTTGGATCTTAGAAGAGTTAAATTTTTGTCTGGATGTTGATGCAGAGAATTCTTTTATCTTTTGTAGCATGGGTGGTTCAAATACTGGCACAGAGTGGGCTATTGAAGGCCGACGCCTTGTCCCACTTTTACCTCGTCTTGTTCCA
The DNA here is from genome assembly GCA_902196195.1 of Aptinothrips rufus. Taxonomy (NCBI): domain Eukaryota; kingdom Metazoa; phylum Arthropoda; class Insecta; order Thysanoptera; family Thripidae; genus Aptinothrips; species Aptinothrips rufus. Next base: position 36,774 of record CABIKL010000025.1, on the reverse strand, counting down.
CAAACTGCGTTCACTGCAATTGCAGACAAAGTAGCCAATATGGCAATGACAGAAGGCGCTAAGTTGCCTTTACCCACTCCTCCTATGAAGAAAAGGCTGACCTGCCGTAAGTTTTATGTTTATCCATTTTATTTTGTCTCTGGAATTCAAGAAGAAATACAGCTGTGAGGCACTGGTAGTACTGTATATTAATTTAATATCTTTCCAGCTCCGATTGATGAAAGTCTTCTTGAACCAAATGTGCCAGAAGCCAGCAAAACTCCTCATGTATCTGTTGCAAGCCCCTTGTTACTGACAAGCCCTGGTACTGAGATGAATACTCACCCCTCGCAAGGAAAGGGAGTTGCCCCTTCCTTCAGGCAATATCCTGGAGTGCAGCCCGGCTCTTCTCAAGTTCCTCCTCGGATACTCCACTTACCATCTCAGTCACAGCAAGACTCCTTGAATCAGCCTTTACTCCAAACCAAATTGCAGAGCTCTCCTTTATCCTTTGTTGACGATGCACCTCATGTTCAAGTGAAACAGGAGGTCGTACATACGATGGTATCCCAAGCATCCCCTAACCAGTCTCAGCTACGGTCTCAAACTCCCCAGCCACAGGTTGTCCATTCTGTAAAATCTCAAACTCAACCTCAACTTGTCCTTCTCATGAAGAAGGACGACAGGCCACAAGATGAACGCCTGGCACGCAAGCGACCGAGGTCTGCCTCACTTGATGTACCTCTGAATGTGCAGACACAGAGTCCCATGATGCCCCCTCCAGTCAAGAAGGTAAGCAAATTATTTAGAAAGCTATTTTTGTCATCATACTTTGGTATAAAAAATGAATGTGTCTGGTAAATTTTTTCGTTCTGATGAGCAGGAAGCATTGTCTCCATTATCACCCCCTGGTGCCGTTGCCCACCTCACACAGCCTGCAACATCAATATCTCCTCAGAGCCACAGTCAGTTGCTGCAGCAGCAAACACTTCAGGCCGCAGCTGCGGCAGCAGCAGCAGCTTCTACACCTACCCCCATCCCAGCTGTGCATTCAATCGCCCAGCCCCCTCCTCAGCAACAACAGCAGCAGCCGCAGCCACCAGCACCATCAGCATCAGCAGCACAACTTCAGCATCAAGTATCTCAACATTTCCAACAGCTTCAAAATCAGCAATCCGTAACTCCTCACTCAAGCTCATCAACACCTAGCTCAAGAACAATAACTATTCCGTCTCAGGGTGTTAAACTGTCCCTTTCCTCAGCAATGCCCACTTCCGGAACTGGTATACCATCCGGAACTCACAAGGTTGGAGCCAAAGATGCCCCTTTATACATTTGTATTCTGTAATAATAATTTCCTAATACATTGCGGTTTTGCATTTTCAGGTCATAATTGTGTCCAGTACAACTCCAAGCATTCTTCAACGTTCGCTAAGTGTGCCAGTTGTGAAAGCTCTTTCTACTTCTGCTCCAAGCCAACCGTGCACCTCAACTTTGGTTCTTAATACTGCTCAGCAATCCCAACAACATTCAAATACTGCAAGTAATAGTAGTGGAAGTTCTGATGCAACATCTAACACCCCCTCCCATCAAGGTTAATAACTTTATATATTATCTTTAGACTATCTACTTTTCTTTTTCCATTTCAGTTTAGCTCATGAACCAAGTTAACCCCTGATTGTTTCTATTCATAGCTCCAGCAACACTACCGAACAAGATTCAAGGGAAAATTTTATCTCAGTCTAACCCTAAAGCCAGGCCTCGAGCCAACTCCATTGTTATTCCAGTAACACCAAATCAAGCAAATGTGATGAATACCGTTGCTGTTACAAGCATGCAATTAAAATCAGCCTTGCAAGCTGGCAAGCAAGGTGTTCTTAAGCCTGGGGATACAACAGGTAAGAGAAACAGTTTGTTTTTAATTTGTCATGCAAATTTAAAGAAAACTGTAGGAAGAAAATCTATTTACATAAGGAGCAAGATGTATAAGTTGTGACCTACAGTAGATAATACTTTCTGTGGATGAAACATTCTGCAATTTTGATTTCTTGATGTTAATGTTTACAGGATTGAAGATCATGCCGATAACAAATATGGGCCCCAACGCTAAAATTCTTCCCAAACCTCCTGGTTCTGGTCCAATATATGTAGTCAGTTCTACATCAAGTGCCAGCCCCACTGTTTCTATGGTCACAAGAACTGTTCCCTCTGGTATGATTTCACAGATGCTGTTATATTTGTTAGATTGCTATTGACGTCTTTCTACCTTATCTGGATATCTGTTTATTCAACAGTAACAACTTTATTTGAACATTTGTTGCAGGAGCACGTGTAATGACTTTTACTAGCAGTTTGCCAAAAGTTGCCGTTAGCACTTCTCAGGGAGGTACTGTTCTCTCTATGACATCTAAACCTCTTCAGACTTTACAGCTTACTCAGTCTGGTGGTGTAGTCACTACTTCAGGTTCAACTTCACTCTCATCGAATTCCGGCAAGCCTAACGTTATAGTTGTCCAGAAAGGAACTGCTGCATTTGGTCGAGGAGTGACTCTTTCTCATGGCGGCAAGGTATTATTAGCGTTGCCTGCAATTTTTTATCTAGTTTTGCATTTTATTATTTTCTATTTTCTACATATGCTTGCAGGAAGTTGTTGGGAAGGTGTTACTTGGTGGCAAAGCTATGACTCCCTTAAATTCTAGCCAGATTCAGGGCTCAGCTCCAACACAGATTGTCACCACTTCGTCCATAAATCCTGGCTTATCAAACTTACAAGTTACTCTTTCACAAAGCTTATCAAATCCAACAGCACAGTCATCAACTGCACCTCAGTCATCACAAACTGGAATGACATCAGCTCCAACAAGAGTGGTCACTGTCCAAAAGCTACCCTCTGCTGTTGTGCAAGGTCAAGGGGGCTCTGTAAGTGTTTGCGGAGATAACATCATTTGTCAGTAGATATGGATGAATCTTTCATTTGATTTTTTCCCTTCCTTTTCAGAGTAATGTTATAGTCTTGGATTTGAGTCAAGAACAATTAAATAACTCAGCAGTGCTGAATGAAATTTTGGCCTCTAGTATTCTTCAGTCAAGCAATGCTCTGACCTTTAATCATGACACTGTCAGTGAGGCAAACACTTCTTCTGTAATTTCGACGAAATGTCCCACCTTCTGTAATAACCAAAGTGACATTGAATCAGGTCTGTAGTTATTTCAAATTTTCTCATTCTTTTTTAAGCTCTCTTTTTGATTTGGGAATCATCCGTAGTACTTTCCTAATGTTGATTCAGGATTGCTAAATTCATCTATTTTTGAGCTTTTAAATTTTTTAACTTAAAAATGTAATTTCCTCTATTCATTTTTGTATCACTGTATCAAAATTTTCAATACTCCTAAATTACAACTTTACAATTGCTATTACAAAGGAAGTGCAGTATATTTTTGTTCTTTTGGTTGCATGCATTTTCTTACAATCTCTATTTACTCAAAAAATATTTCAATAGGAAGGGGTGTACGTATTGAGATTTGAAAAACCATTTGGTATACCGAAAGCTTTTCTTTAAGTTCCTGTTATGTATGTTAATAGTTATTTTGTGCAGGTGTGTTGTTAAATAATGATGGAAGTGTAATGGTGGAGGGCTTTGATCACTCTCTAGTTGATAATCCTGCTGAAGGCAACAATATTATTGATGAATTTGCAACCGAAAGCTCCCACAACTTTGTAATGGATGATAGCTCAATTGATGGTGAGGAGAAGTAGCAGAAAAATTTTCATCCTTAGGAAAGAGCATGTTTGGTTTATTTCTGAACTTGCACTGCATGCCTTTGAAGCTTTCTATACCTGATCATTTAGCATTGCAAGATAGACTTAGCAACATAAAACATGAGCATGTCCGTTGTCAATATAACCCTTGCCTCTATTTAGAATTACAATTGACTTAGGGCTTGCATTGTGTTTTTAACTAAAAATTAACTAAAAACTATAATATAAAAGAAAACTCCATTATCAAATTTTCCAAATGTATGAATGTGTACTTAACATTTTTAACCTAGTGTGATCTGTGGAAGTACTGTTATGACAGTGTGCATGGCTTTTTAGTAATATTTTAAAGCAGACACCCCTCTAAACACTTGTAGGTTTTGTGAAACAGATTAACAATTGCAGTCATTTGGCTTGTGTATTTATTCATTCCCAACCCAGATTGGTTGTGTGCAACTGTTTATGCATATGCATAGAAATTTTCATTCTGATCTGACTTTGAGCTTCTAACGTGGTTAGTTAAGTGAAAACTGAGATAGTGCAAAAGAATTCTGGAGGCTCCCATAAAAGAAACTTTGCATCATGTTCCTCCCAGATCCTCCTTTCGGTCCTGTAAGGTAATGGTCAGACTTTTGTCTTCTCTGCTATCCTCAACTACAGTAGCACATTGCGGATTAATTTTTATGATGGAGTTGAATTGTTTGTCTAAAATGACTAAAGTGTTATGTTTGAATGACAGGTGGTGCATTATCTTCCAGCCATAGTGCTATGCAGCCCTCAAGAAGCTGTTCCGATATATTTACAACTGCATTGTCTAATGCAAACCTCAATCTTAATGATTTTTTGGATGACAGCAGTTTAGGTTTGTATATTGTTTTTCTATGGAGTTGAGTTCTTATAAATAAATGTATATGAGAGAGGCAAGATTATTTATTTATTGATATTTTAGATGGCATGCAGACAACACCAGATGGGAGTTTGAGATTGCAGCCGTCCACAATTACAAATGCTAGTGGTGACAGCAATCTGGGAGATAATGTAGGTAATGTTGGAGACTGGGTGACACGTGGCATTGCCCATAGCGATGGATCTGAATTGAGTGAGGTATGTTAGCCGTTGTTCTGAATAAAATCTAGAAAATTTTGAAACAACTCCATTTGCGATTCTAATTGTTTTGTGCCTGTTCATCGCTTTTTACAGCTGTAACACAGATTTGAAGACAAAATTTCTCAATAATTTATTGATTTATGGATCACATCTGTCTGTATGAAAAAATTTGAGGATTGGTTTCGTTGGTGTTTCATACTAATACATATATCAAGTTGTATGTTACTATTATTTTTAATTTATCTTTTGTGATATATTATTTTTTCTTTAAAAATAAAGTGCATTTTTTTAATTGTTAATTGTTCTCTGATTACATTTTCCTCATCCCAGTGTTTTGTCTTCTCTCATTGTTTTGGCCTCTTCGCTGCTTTGTTAAACAATTGCTGAGTTTAGGACATCCAAATTTTGTTACTGTTTTTCAATCAATTTTAGACTGAAAATTTCCGTGAGGGGTAAATTAGCGGCCATTGCAAGCCCACATTTTCTTTGAATGTGTTATCGTGAAAACTATGTAAGCACATAGCACACATTGGAATGAGTAACCACAATGCCTTTGACTTTTTTAGAGTAGAATTGATCAAGGAATCCGAAAATGAACTTCATTTTGAGCTGTCGGGCCGCTAAGCGTGAAAAAAACAAACAAAAAAAACAACAGACCTTATGTCAAAATTTGGGGAAAATTTAGTGTTTTGTTCAAATGAGCCCTGGAACCAGCTCGTCAAACCGATTTTAAATATCGAAACCGCATATCGACTTCATGTCCGGCTGTCGCACATCCATGGAATCTTAGCTACATAAGAATATAAACTAATTTATGCATATATAATAATCTTTGCTTGTTTTGAGGGTCGTTAAGTGAGTTTCTTTCAGCTTGCGAGGACGGCTGACTTCTGGCTTCCTCTGACACAGTTACACGGTCCAGTCGAAAGTGGCGGGCGCCTCCCGGAAGTCCATTGTAATTATTGGCAGTCAGCGTTCTGCGCATAGAGCTAATCCTGGTTTTGCTGCGATTAATAGCACCATCAGCGTCCGTTGTAAACAATTTTGAATCTGAAGGCTGCAGACAATCGTAAATTTGTTGCTGGTTGTAAACAATTTTAGTAAGTAACGGCAATTACACTCCTTTCTTCAGTTCTTTCTAAGAGCGACTGTATATCACATGACGTTTGATGAACGAATCAATCCAAACAGTGAGTTTTGTTATAAGGTGGTTTATGGTTATGTTTACGCGTCACGCTTTTCAAGCTTTTGCGTTCTTTTCGCAGGGTTGATATGGATCCAAGACCAGCTAAGGTCCAACCCAAGCCTCAGCCACAAGATGCAGGTCAGTTGTCACCTCAACAAACAAATCGTCTCTTCCTCAGTGAAACAGTCCCGCAATCAGCTCCTTCAAACTTCAGTCGTACTCACAATTTATCGGATCGAATTCATGAGTATTACGAGAAATTAATGAAGAATTCACAGATGAAAAAGACCAATCTTACAACCCAAAATCGTCATTTCGACCACAAGTTTAATGAAATGAGCTACAAACACAACCCAGCAAGTGTTCCAAGGTTTATTGACCAGCTTCCCCCATCTGTAGCTGTCAGGACCACCTTCCAGGCAGCCAGCAGCAGTGCAGGGCAGCCATACACCGTGTATGTTGAAGATCCAGCTGGAGCTTTTCAGAGGCATCACAAGAAGAAATCACGAGAAAAAAGCAGATCTCCTACCAATGCTAATTTTGTGATCATGACACCATGTTCACTCTGCCACAGCACAAATCATGTCTCCCAGCGTTGTACATTGAACAGTCAAGTACCTGCTGAGCAGGAAGGATATGTCTCAGATACCTTGCATCAAGGCGCATCTCCTAAACATCACTCAAGAGATAGTGACATTACCCCGTCGATGTCTGAAAGCTCTCTTGGAAATCAAGGTGACGGATCAGAGGATCAAAAACCATCATCATCGTATTCAAAGAAGCGTTCTGTTCCACCCAATATCAATGTTAGTTGCCAGAGGGATGTCATTGGACAAGAGAAGTCGCCTGTGCTGAAATCTCATCCTGGTAGTTCTACTGTCCTAAGCACATCCAGTAGCAATGGAGATTCAGTGCCAAGAGAGAGAAAGAAATGGGTTCGACCACCTCTTGTTGGTCAAGCTTCATCTTCAGTTGATAATCCTCCCTTCATGAATCCAGTAGTTTTCGATCAATTAGCTGAAAACAGCCTTGGAGTAACTTCTATGGAAAAGAGGCAGACAACCACAGAGGGTTTACAGTTATCAAGCAGTACAGGCTCGGATCAAACAGATACAAGAAACACATCAAAAAGAACATTTCAACCAAAAAGTTCTTACTTTGACTCAAGCAGTGAAGGCGCAACTTGCTTACCTCAAGGCCATGACATGTTCTATGGAGGTGGGAACCAGGATATGTCTTCAGCATCTGCTTCTCAGCAATTGTTGTCTGAAGGAGAGCAAGCCTTATCAGATAGTTGTGGAGGGGGTCGAGTTTCTCCATCATCAAGTGTGACTTCCAACCGACGGTTGGAATGGGATAGTGGGGCTGATGTTGGATACAACCAAATTTACGGTGCCTCAAATCCAGATTCGTCTTCAGCTGGTCTCTGTACAATAGAAAGAATGGCTTTGGCTCAAGGTTGTTCTGTGGCCTTACATATGCGACTTGATCCAGAAGGTACAACTGTGCCTGCCTCCTCTGGGATTGCAGCAACAGCTGTTCCATCTCCTGGTCAGGGTAGGTCAACACCCAGACCAATAGGTAAACCAGCTGCTGAATCAACCCCCATGGATCAGCCAGCTCTTTCAACAAAAGCAATAATCAGATGTAGAAATGACGCAAAAAATATCATCTCTCCCATCTCTCTCGGCATAGTGAAGGAAAGATCAGAGCAGGACATTTTGACCAATCCAACTGAAGAGGTAAATACAGAAGAAAAGGCTACATCTTCAAAGCTAACTGGTTCTCCTATTATTCCGGTTCAGAGGCATTTGAGTAATTCAATGCAAGATCTCAGAAAATACACCAGTCAGCAATCAGAGCATCAGCTAGTTAAAAGCCAAAGTGATCCAGACATTTCTGGAGACAGTCCCACTCTTGTGTCTAAGGCACTTCAGTCTAAATACTCCAAAAGCTGTGCCAAAAGTCAGAATTGGATTGAAAATGTGGCTGCTAATTCTATATCCTCCGGTTCTGATGCAACTCTGGTTCATATTGGAACTGAAGAAGACCTTGCTGCCGATGAAAAGTGTGATCATGTCATAGGCACTTCAGAGACTGGTAAGACAATAGCTGGACTGACGTTGAAGTTTGATGATGAATTGAAGACCAGCCTCCAATCTTCAAATGTGACTGAAAAACAGACTGCGAATTCGGGAAAGGCATTGGCTGAAAATGATAAGCCAGATGATAGACCTGAGAGATTGCATCTCCCAAGAAATGAAGCAGAGTGTACTAAACCAGCACTATCTCTACTCAACCATCAGAATATTCACGGCTGCAGTGATACTGATCATAAGCGTGGATTGCACCATCACTTTGGTGTGTTATGTTCAACAGTTGTTGGAGGGCACTTGCAATCATCCGCTGCACCTGCTACTTCATCTCAAGCACACCACATGAAACAGCACAGCGGAAACTCAGCCCCAACTCCTCCTCTGCAAGACTCAGAAATTCTCACTGGCGAGAGCACAGGAAGCAGTGCTTTTCACTCTGATGCAGCCATTGAAGAAAATGTACCGTGTGCAAGCACATTGACAGGACGAGCAAACAGCTTCGAGTATCTACCTGGTATGATGACTATTTCATCTCTTTATTTTCTCTTCTCTTTATGATTAAATTGCTGTATTAATTTCATTTTTATTCCTCCTTTGCAGGTCATGTTTATGAAAATAAGTCGACGCAAGGTTTAAGGAAACATGAGAGACCTCCTGGAATTTCTACATCCACAGAAACAGACTCAGAACCTGTGAGGCCAATGAGTAGAGTGATGCATCGAAAGGTATGTTCATCTCTTATTCTGCCCGTTTTCTTTTTCTAGTTGCATTGACAGAATAATCTGTGAAATCTTGTCCGCTTGTTCTGTTTTATTGGTCAGTCAAGCTAAATGAATATTCTTTTTCAGGTCATTGATTCCAGCAGCCATGACACTGAGGATGACCGTCTATGGGCCTCTCCCAGGATTGGCTCAAATACATTAGTTCACGATATAGAGCGGGGTGTAAGCTTATTAAAGGGTGTCATGGAAAACAAATCTGCCAGTCGGCGTTGCAAGCGAGAGCTGGTTAGACGTATAATTAAGAGACTGGTGACTTCTGAATATGTTGATGACTTGGTCGAGAAGCAAAAATCACGATATCGTACTCGCAGTCCATTCTCTCCAAGGGTAAGCTCAACAATAACTGTACAAATACTCACTATAATGTTAAAGCAGTATTTTGAAATCCTGCCATTTGTAACTTGCCTTATTATTTTGGATTGAAATATTCTGTTTTCTTTGTCTTCTTAGAAAATGAAATATCAGGAAAGGTCTGACCGTAATCTAAGATGTAGAAGACCCGTCGGACCTGAGAGACAGGAAATATCTGGTGAATCTGATGGACCTTTACAACGTGTGCACAATTTTCGGAGAAAGATAGATCCACACCAAACAATCCCTCTCTCTCAAGGACACGTGACACCGAGTACAGTGGACAGTGGTATGTCTTTATATTGTGTTCAATATATATTTCAATGTAATCTGTAATCAGCATTACCAGGACTAAGGACCGATGACATTTCTTTTTTTCTTTTTCTAGGAACCAAATCATCGAGCTTGTGGAGCTCTCAGACTGAAAGCACCAATGGTTGTATATCTCTGAGTGGATCATCAGATCATCAAAAGGAATCTAAAATGAGTGTTAAACCCAACCCATCATATAAGCTGAAACAAGAGCAAGCCGCAGACTGGTTGAAACCAGCTACACAATCTGAGAAGATATTTGAAATGCGAAAAAGTGGTATGCACAGTATGCACCATTTTATCAAGTTTGAAATTCCTTTTGTAAAGGGTTTTCCAAGTTCTAATTTAATCTGTTTCATTTATCTCTACCAAATAGCATCTCAACAATGCTTTCCAATATTTTTTTTAATTAACTCGGCATTTTAGTCTTTGTAATTCTGTTTGCAACTTAGTTTTAATCACAGTTTTCTTTTGTTCGCTTGTACAATATACACAGTGCAAATTGTTCATCATAGATCTATTTTAATTCTTTTTCATTAATCTTTTTGACAGGTGTTTCACATGCTGAAAAGCATTTGGCAGGTTTGATGGGACAAAACATGCAAGAACCAGTCACAGATCCTGGAATAGTTTTTAGTGATCCCCAAAAGCAGCTATCTTGGGTGAAGAATGAGATAAACCACCTGAAAATTTTGAAGCAGTAGGTTTTTGTTCGATAAAGCTTATTTCATGAAGTGCATGTGTCCATCTTTCCTGCATTAAATTCTTGCACTGTTTTCAGATTACTACAGAAACAAGAAACCCTTAAATTAAACCTGGATCCCAGTATGTGCCAAACATTAACTACAATGCCTATAACTGGATTTAAGCAAACTATGCAAATGGCTGACTGCTTATCGTAAGTGTGATCAGTGATTTTCATTAATGGCATTTTTTGTCTTGATATTAATTTTTTTATTATGTCCGTATCTGATATTTGTTCCATTTGATCCTCAACAGGCCAGATATTCCTGAATCGCATTCACCAAAATCAAAGCCCTCAAGACTTCAGCAATGGATTTCTTTGGAGAGTGATACAAGTGCGGGATTTGGCCTATCGAACAATACTGGAAGTTCTCATGATTCTCATTGGCAAGAAGCTGAAGTTGCTAGTAATGGAGAGCATGATAACCACCCTCATAGGACTGTCAGTATTAGTGATGGGGACCAGGCAACGGATGCTTCATGTTCATTTTCAAACAAAAAATCTGAGTGCTCTCAAAGTGCCTTTCCTCAACGAGTACAAAAATTGAGACGCCATTCTATGAACAGTAGTGGTGCAGATCAACCATTTCAACCAACTGCCACTGAGGTTTCTATTAAAAAAAAGCGCTCTGATAGCCATTCTAGAAATCCAGATGGACGAACGTACAGTGCAAGATCTCAGGTTGCCACTTATGGTCCTCCACCCAGGAATCTGCCTTCCAGTAAGAATTCTAAGCAGGTTTGTGACTGCTGTCAACTTCAAAATACAAGGAGGGATATTGCTCATTCTGTTGGAGGCTTGAGAACCTCTGCAAAAAGTCATGCAAGACTGCCTCTCTCACAATTAGACGCACCTCCAGCAAATCAAAGACGGACTGTCCTGGAAGAGTTGGCTCAAAAAGCCCGCTCTGTTCACCCGTGTTGTTGTGGGCCTGTCGTTGGTGGATCAATCAATTCTTGCTCATGTGAACCTTCTGTAAGCTTATCATTGCAATCTACTGGAGCTGTTAGAAAAGCGACAGCAAGTTTGCCTCTGCAAAATGTACCTCAGTTAGGCACTGAAATACCTGTTGTGTCTGCTGAGCCATTGAGTAGTGAAGTTTTAGTGAGAGGCCACATTGATACTGATCAGCAGCGTGACACAGCTCATGAAAGTGCTGAACCCCAAAGAAGTATTAAAGTAAGAGATAATGTGAGCATTGAAAATTTACAAGAAGAAGAAGTTGCCCTGTTGCATCCATCCAGTGATGACAGCTTAACAAAAGCTGTTGCGGAAGCTGTGACATCTAAAGTCAAAGCTCTAAGAAATCTTGGACCTATTGAAGAAGCAGAGGTCAAGATTAGGGTGAAAGTGAATCAGGGAAAAGAGGTCGACAATATTGTATCTCAGACAGAAAAAGGAAGATTGTTGAAAACCCAAGACCTTGATGATGAAAATATTCCTTATCCATCAAAGAATACTGAATTGGATGATATTATTGCAAAACAGAGAGCAATGGACATTGAAACTCGTCAGAAACTTCTTGCTATAGCAGAATCGAGACAGCGTACTCAGATGGGCATGCATGATGTGGACCGCAGAATTCAGGATCTTCTTCTTCAGGATTACCTGAGCCGTCAATATAAGACCAGTGAGACAGCACCTGTTCCTCAGGCTCGCGTCCTTGAGGCTCCAGCTGTGCATAGTAACTCAGTTGGCATCCAAAGTGAGGTGGACAGAAGAACCACTGGAACATCTACGGTTGGATATGTTGATGAAAGTACTCAATACAATAATCTACAATCTTTTGTCATGCCCGAACCTCAACGTCCTCAGCCATTACTCGAGCAAGGAAAAGACAATTGCTCTTGTGGTAAAAGATCTATTGGGCAATATGCACCAGATCAGGATCTGCAAGCAGATGTCATTTCACAGCCTCAGACATATCCTCCTTACTGCCAGTGCTCGTGTCAGTCAGCTCCTATAAGCCCTCCGAGGACTTATAATGCTTCCTCAGCATTATCATCACCAGGGAGGCAGATAGAGTTTGATTTGGAGCTTCGTAAGCAGCGTCCATATAAGCTCACTCGGCAAGAGGTGCATGATGCTTTGAAAAGCAGAAACACTGCCTATTTCCTAAAATTTGAAGAGGATGCTTCACTGACAGTGAAACGTGAAGAACCAGTTAAGAAACCACCGATGGAGGTTGTAACTATTAAAGTTCCAAAGCTCAAACATCCTGGCTCTCAAACTTCCTCAATAAACCAATCTTTATCAGCTGATGGAGCACAAGAATCAGACAGAGGGAAAATGTTTTTAAGTCAAAGTCTTATCCAATTCCCACATTCAAGTGTGATTGGTGGTTCTCATTTACGCACAAGAAGCCCTCTTACTAATGAAGATCTCAGTAGACAACCACATTCTTCCAGAAATGACCAAGGCCCTCTGAGGACCTCTCTAGGACGCAGTCATTTATCTATAACTGTGACAGACTCCTCAGCAGAAAGTAGTAAATCTCCAGATGGGAATTCTAAGGAATCATCTTATCAACACTCATTAAGAAGGTCGAAGACATCTCCTCAACCTAGAGAAAAAGTTGACAAAATTCAGCTGAAAATAAAAAATGGAAATGTGCAGAAAACTTCAACAAATAGAACAGAAAGTAGCAAGAGCTTGTCTAGTTCATTAGCAGCCTTAAACCTTGCAGGATACGAACAGAATGGCAGGCAGCAAATGGAGGGAAATAATTTTGCTTTTGACCCTCATAGTGATGTCAAAAGCTCAGAGCCCACTCTACAGGTATGGCATTACTCACATCTTAAATCGATCTAACATTTAGCTTGGATTTTAATACTTTCTTTAGTAATGGTCCAAGAGGGCTGTAAAGCTTTCTAAAAAAAAGCACCTTTTTGTCTACTAAATACAAATAAATTTATGTCTCAGTTTATTTGAATTACTTGAACTCAAATTCTCGTTTTGTGGCTTTCTGATATTTTACTTTCCATGTTATCAGGAGTACTTAGAGAGAAACCACCCAAAATATCTTGATGCTGCAGAAAAACGTAGACGCTGTATTGCTGAAATGTCATACTTGCGCCGCCTCCGCCAGCAAAGCCGTAAGCGCTTATTAGAGCTTGAAGGTGACAAATTAAGAGTGAAGCAGAAACAACAATGGAGATGCTCTCGTATTTCTCGTCCAAGACCAGGTAAAATTTTCCCAATTTTTAAAAATTTGTTGGAGAGGATTGTTTCTTCAGTGATTTACAAGTTCAGCTTTTATTTCTTTCAGGGCTGAAGAGGAAATCTATCGCCAAAACAACTAAGTCGGCGTCTTCAAGGAGATATATGTTCTTTCCTGAGAGCCAACAACGCTTCGCTGAACTGAAGAAGAAAGAAGAAAAGAGGACAAATCGCTTGATGGCTGAAATATATACCAGGGTAAGTGTGAACCCAAAATGATATTTTGTTCAATGTCAACTCTTAACTATAATGAAACTCCTCTGCATCACATTTTTTTTTGGTTTCTGCAGAAACTTCAGGAGAAAGTTCTCAAAGGTACAGCAACCATACGCAGTAGTGTCAGTGTTATTTCCAACTTTTAAGTTATTCATTGCACATCATGGAGAAAGTCTATGCTATGAAACCATGTTTGTTATTCTATGTTTATGATGGGTTTTTTTCCCCAATTCTTTCTGTGGTTTGGTGTCATTTTCAGTAAATTAATGAGTTTAATTGATGAAACAAAACATATATTAAAGTGAAAAGATGAACTAATAGAAAGATTGTCTTGTGCCTTCGCACATTCAGATATAGATATAGAGATTGTTGACCTTCGGAAGGAATTAATTTATCAACTCTCCTGGTTGTATTGGATAGGAGAAAAAAAGAAAGAGAAACCTTGTTCTGTTTTTCTTGCGTTCTTCGCTCCCACACAGTATTGAAGTGCAATTAATGTAGAACAGAACTAAGTATAGTTTGAATCGCCATATCCTTTAAATATATATGTCCTGTGTAAATATTGTGGATTACGTCATTGCCTGACTCTCCAGCTGTCATATTTAGATGGAACTACATCTTCATATTCTTCTTTTTTTTTCATTTGTAATGGCAAAGATAGCTCCTGATTGTAAATATTCAGATTCCTTCTTTGATCAGATCTTCAATCTGTGTAACCGGTTTTGTTAATTTAATGTGTTGACTTGAAACAACATGTATCCTGGTTGTAGGCTGATAGGCTTGAATTATCAGATCCATATGCTCTGGTGAACCAGTCTATTGTAACATTAAATGAGATAAATTTTTTAAAATGGTAATGTTGGTATATTTTATCTGTATGTGTGTGTTTAGTTTTCATCTCATTTTAAAAGAATTTTATGTAAACAGTCACAAAAGCATTTTGAGTCATCTTTTTCCCTCAATTTACTACGATAATGCTTTTGTGCTAGTTGTGTAGTCAAACAGATTTTATCCTGTTAATATCTTGCTCAAATGTTACACTGAGGAAGATCTTTATTTAGTCATGTGTGGTCAGCTCTTTTTAGATGTATAATTAGTTTGGCAATTTAGAAGATGCCTAAGTATCAGTAGGTGCATCAATCAGTTTTGGAGCATCGCTAATAAACCTTTCTTTTAGAAAGTCTGTGTGTGCTGTCAAATGCAAGTCTGTTATAGCTGATCGATCATATAAAACTGATTGGAATATCTACTGCATTTTGAATACCTTGATTAGGTGATCAATCGTGTTTGTCTGAAATCACCTTGTACTTTATAGTTTCAAGATAACCATTATGGTGTACCTGATGCAGATTTAGTGCTTGTAACATTACTTTTATGTAGAGACTATGCTTTTGCATGGAACCAGTAAATAAACTGAACTATTTTAAAATATAGTTGTATGAAAATTCTTTTTTCCTCTCTGATCTTGGTTAAACTCGTTAGCACTCTAGTGCTCTAGCGGACGTCTCTCCTACTCTGTTCCTTCCTCGTGTGACAACTAGCGCTAGGGAAAAAGGAGACAGCTGGTCTCGAACCCGGGCTGATGCGCTGAAAGACTGAACGACTGCTTCTTGCTGGTCGATGAGTATCAAAACGAGAATGTTGAGGAGAATTTTTTTTATCTCCGATCTCCGTTAAACTTGGTAGCCTTGTAGAGTACATCCAGGCAGACCACTTGCGCTCATGGTCTGATCAAAGTCTCAATTTAGGGACATGGCGGCAGCGATGAGGGGTCATACTCTTTTCAAGGAGTTTAATGAGAATGCAGAATCTAAATGTTAATCTGGAGTTTTTGATTTTATTCAATTTTCCAGAGTATGTAGTTTTTTCACACTTAGATAACCAAGTACAACTTGATTTAATATTATGGCGCTTTGTTTGCTAAAATCAGTCAAATCATTCAACTTTAACTTACAAGTGTTCACGGTTGGAATGTTTCAAGAAGATTATGAAAGAAACATCAACAGTTGCAAGCTATAATGTGATAACAGTTTTGGTTCATAGGAAACCAAACAAAAAAATGTTTGCACATGCATGCTATCAATTAACACTAAACGGCTTAAAAATACAAGAAATGAGTAAGTCATACAAATAATATGACTGAAACACAGTATCTAACATAAACAATAATCACATAGTAAAGGCAGAGGCAATGATTGCGACCCATTCACATTTTAATGTATACTCAATATTATCCTAGAACACATTTATGAAATAAATAAAATCATTAATGATATAATTTTTGGAAACAGTAAGTTACAATTAAGTCATATCATAGTTTACAGTTACTTTGCTGTAGTACAAGGCCAGTCTTGTTGATAGTGTTGCAAATTAAGAGTAGAGACAATGAAACACATCAGTTTTGTTACAGATTGCCAACTGTGCACGGCACTACAAGCTCCATCTCTAGCTCCTTAACTGGCAGCTCAAAATGGACCACAACAACATTGCTTGCAACTAAAAATAACAAAGTCAACAAAACGTTAATCACGGCCAGCATAAATATAACTCAGTAAACATAAGGACATTTCAGCGATCAAAACATTCATTACTTCTGACCTTTACAAAGTTAGAATATTTTAAATTGCATAACAAAATATTTACAATTTATACCAGTCATTGGTTGGTTTTTGTATGACTGATCTTGTACATTTGATAATTTTCAAAAACATATCATGCAAAGTATATTCTCAATAAACTCTTATGTGCACCACTTTGGCACTGACACCATTACAAAATTCTTAAAATTTATTTGGCATCTGGGGAACTATAGTTTTGGTACAAAAATCTTAAAAGTTGAAGAATAACAGCACAAATATTCCCATTTCCACTTGTTGCAGCAAAATCATAAGAATTTTCTTACTACTAAAGTAAGAACAATACAAAGGCATTCAAAACTAACGGATCATATCTTTGTAAAAAATAAATGATAGAATCTTTACACACTTAATAAAGAGCTGGGATTGTTATAATCACAACTAATGAAATTTATGACTCAGCAATAGAAGAACTGATGAAAAGCTTCAGTTTATTATATTTCAAATGACCATTTCTAACTAGCAGTAGAAAAGCGAACCGCCTCACATGTGGTCTGGGATAAAAATTGAACTCGCTAGTTAAATTTAAAACAGTATGATGAGATGAAAGCTTTAAGTTTTAAGAGGTCAGCAAACTCAGCATATGACTCTTTGCAATAAAAGGATGCCAAAAAAGTCTTTGAAATACATCAACTAACATATAAACACACGCATTTGACAAAATAGACATCAATATTTACATATGCTGTGCAAGCACACTGACAATAACAATGCATCTAAAGACTTACATATGCAGCAAAGATTTGTCACCAAAAGTTAGCGGACGGGTTTTGCAGTGGAAAGAGGACTATGTTCAAGAGGCAACGGGCGAGTTTTGTCATCTTAATTTGTATAAAATCCGTTAAATATGACATGGCAATTTCTTTGCTGCTTATCTGCGCATGTTCAACCAACACAAAACTATGGTTTAACAATATGCATGACAAAATGATCCCTAAAAGTGCTCAACAGAAAGCTCACAGTGGTCAGCAGGATTAGCACACACTGAGCACATATTAGGAAAGCCTCTTACCTTTAATATCAATTCACAGAACACACATAGATTCACAACAATAATTTTTATACTCATTATGTCAGCACGAAACTGAAATTAAAGACTTGAATAAAAGAAGCACCATCATAACATTCTCTCTACTCTCACAAAACATTTACGCATTAATATGAGGACATAAAGCCTTACAGCATTGGCCCACAATCACAACGAACTCCCTCAAATGCGCACACATCACAGATTTATGTTCAATACTTGTAGTAATAATTGAACATGGTAACATCAACACAGTAAAAGACAATTAAGACTAATCACCACAAGACCACAAGAAGGCTTCCTTTAAAAAAAACCAAAAAAAAAACCAGAAAGGTTCAATAAGAAATTTTTTGGAAGCACTCACTTTAAGTGTCCTGCATTAAGTATCGTACTCCACTAATTTTGTGCCCTTTGGCCAACAAGTCCACATCTGTACAAATATACACTCTTTTTCATTTTCTATGTACATTGACTGGGACGCGGACGGAAGCTTTACTAGCAAGGCGGCTCTGCACACGGCCTCCACCAGACCGACGGCCACCCTGCCTCCTCAGGCTCGCTGGCGCTGCGTTTCCGCTTTGCCGAAGCACCGGGCTCGTCGCCCGTGTTCTTCTTGACGAAACGTACATTGTAGGGGTCCTCGGCTAGCTCCGGGTACCGGAAGATGTCGTGGATGAACTCGCCCTCGTAGGCGGACGCCTGCCCGGACTTGAGGATCTCGTCCTGCTCCGAGGCCGACCAGTCCACCGAGCCTGAGTAGCCGTTCCGCAGAGCCTCCTGCTCGCGGTGCCACGCCTTGCGCACTGCCGACGTCTTGGCGTGGTGCAGGATGCGCTGCTTCTCCTTCTCCGGCGTGGTGCCGTAGCGCAGGTTGATCACGGCGGTCTGCGTGTGGATCTTCAGGTCCATGATCTGGAAGCGAGGGCGAGCGACCGTTAGAACCCGAATCCAGACTCGACTCACACTGCGCCTGCACCATCACTTACCTTTTCCTTGTCGCCAGTCTTCTCGTGGAAGGTCGTGTTGACGGAACCGCCGAGTCGCTTGAGCTGTGCCTTGTCCTCCCCGGCGCGCTCCACGCGCGGCTGCACGAAGAAGAGCGTGTCCTGGGACGCGCCGTGCACCAGCAGCAGGACGTCCAGCATGTAGGAGCCGTTGAACACAGAGGTGAACACGTCCCGGTAGATGGGGTTGGCGCTTGGGACGCTGTTTATCTGTTGAACAAGGAAGGAGTGTGTCAGTCCGACATCAAGAAGCGCGACGCCCAAGGACGCGGCCCGGTGTGGAGGTGCAACATCTCCCGACATCCATGCCCTTCGGGCATGTGGTCGGCCGGATAAACTTAAACTGAAACTTAAACAAGGATACAAGGGACGTGGTGCAGTTTAGGGGGGAAGGAAGGTGGCAAAAACCATGGCCCAATACTTTAACATGGGACAGGTAGGCAAATTAACAACACGCAGGGGAGGGCAATGTCCAAAATGGCCCAAATTCCAACCAACGTGGTTTGTGTACGTCCCCCGCAGTGTAGCGACGGGGGCAGAGGGGCCCTGTTCAACTCACCACAGCCTGACCCTGCGGCGTCCGGGACACGATGATGCCGCGTCCGAAGGGCGGCTCGAAGGCCGAGCCGATGCGGAAGCTCTGCAAGGGGTTGTTGGGCGGCCAGGTGGCCCTGGTGTGGGCGGGGGCGGCGGCCGAGGGCCAGCCAGACACGGACAAGCGATCGCTCAGCAGGCGCTCGCTCAGGTGGCTCAGGAATCCCGACACGACGCTGAGGGGCGGGCCGTCCTGGGCGCCTATCGCCATGGAGGGCCGCGCGGGGGACAGCGCCAGGGGGGAGGGCGCGTGTCCCAGCCGCGGCCCCAGCCCCAGCGGGCTGAGCAGCGACTGCAAGCCTCCCGCAGGGGCGGCCGTCGGGTACAGCTGCGGCGCCATGGAGGGCAGGTCGTAGCCCAGGGCGGTCAGCCAGCTGCGGTGGTCTGCACGAGGAGGAACATCATTAGAGATACAACGTATATTGGCGATCCCCTACATTGAAATGTTAGTCGTTCATTCGGAAAAAAAGAAAACAAATTAATATTCGGCGACTCGCAATGTAAGTGCGAAAAAGTAAAGGATCCACTTTTCTTAACGCTGTTGATGCATAGAAAAAACAAAACCCATATTTTAAGGCAACGCAACCTAAAAAAACAAGGGTAAAAAAAATGAAGGTCATTTTGTGACGACTTCCAAAACGCGTTTCGTTGTTTCCCGATCATTTTAGGATAGGTCTCAAAATGTCCTCCAAATTTTTTTCCGCTTGGAATTTGGGTTGGGTTGTCGCAGAAGGTGGATTCTGTGCGTACCGGTGAGGTAGGAATGTTTCCGCCGCACGTTGATGGGGTCGTTGCCGTTGAAGCGGTACAGGTTGAGGTGGGTGGGCCTGCTGAGCCTGCTGGGCACGTCCTCCCAGGCGGGGCCCATGAGCTGCCCGATGAGCGGGTCGTACACCTTGCCGCCCGGCATGTGCACCAGCGAGACCACCTGGTCCAGCAGCCCGCCGCAGAAGTCGATCGGCAGGTACAGGTAGGGGTTCGAGTCGTACACGATGTGGCCGTAGGGCGAGCGCATGATCTCCCGGATGCCTTCGCCGTACTGATTGAACACCATGACGGGGGTGCCGCACTGGTCCGTCGCGATGTAGTACTTGTGGCGATACACCTGAGCGAACACCAAGTGGCCTCGGTCGTCGTACATCAGGGACATGAGCTTGCCGTCGCGCGGCGAATAGATCTGCGTCACCTGTTGGCAGAATAGAGACGTTACCCGATGACCAGGAAGCCGCTGCACCCAACGACGAAATAAGGCTAAATTTGTCACAAATATACATAAACCCTCTAAATTTGTCAAAAATTTATCGTTTATATATACAGCAAAAATTATTAAATTTAGCCAATCTTAAATATTTACGGTAAACTTGCTCATATTACGACACATTTGTCACAAATTTTAGACAAATTTTACATCGCAACTTGGACAACTTACTTAAATTTGCAGACTTTGCCATCAAATTGATCGAAAATTTGCAACAAGAATGTCATAATTTGAGCAGAGGTTTACCAAAAATATTGGAAAGCATAGGTAAATTGAAACAAGTATGACAAATTTAGCCTAGGTTTCACGCAGGAGCAAGCAGTTCTGCTCACCTCATGCGGACGCTTGTGGTTGGTGTAGAAGAACTGCGTCACGTTGCCGTAGTTGTCCTTCCGCACGGACAGCCTGTCCAGGTGGTCGTAGTAGTAGCGCACGTCGAAGCGGCCCCGCTTGTTGGTGCGCACCTGCGGACAGGACAGAGCGAGGCTGCTGTGAGCGGGCGCCTGGGAGGTAGGCCGCGCGAGAGCACGCCCGCACGCCGGAGCCGCGGCTGCCTACCCCCACGGCGACCCGAGCAGACTACCCTACTCACCAGCAGGCCCTTGGCGTTGTAGTGGAAGCGCTCCTCGCGCGCGTTCTGCACCACGAGTCCGCGGCTGTCGTAGCGGTACTGGCCCTCCCCGAACTTGACGACGCGGTCCATCTGGTTGTACTCCATGGGGATGGTGTTGCCCCGGTAGGTGAGCGACAGCATGTTGCCGTTGGGGTCGTACTCGAAGCCCCACGGCTCCTGCGCCGCCACGCCCGCCAGCTGCCCGTCCTTGTCCCACGTGAAGTTCTTCACGTTGGTGTACATGTTGACGCCCACGTTCCTCGTGTAGGTCCGCGTCTGGCTGATGCGTCTGCGGCGAGAGACAGAGTTAGTCGGTTCTTATGGAGCATCGAACGTTGCTGTGAGACAAAGCAACGCTTCTAGCGACACGTCAACGGTTAGGGTAGGTTACTTTAGGGCCCGTTCCGATCCTTTACACTTTTCTGTCAACTCCCTTCAATTGGAAAAATCCTTCCAATATTCGAAGGTTTGAGGAACCAGTCGGATCGAAGGTATTTTTCTTTCGAATCGGCTTTGAAAAACCAAGGCAAACGGCATTTCGAAGAAAAAATTCGATCGAATCGGACGATACTATGAACCTCCACCCATTTTAATCTTTGACTTGAATATTTGAGCTCTGCAGTGCAGAGCGGAGTAATGAGGCGGCCGACTTGACTTACCCTCGCGAGTCGTAGGAGAACTCCATGCGGAAGGCCTCCATGTTGTGGATGGTGACGGCCACCTGCACCTCCTGGTTCATGCCGTTGGTGAGGCGGGTGAACACGGCCGTGCCGTCCTGGAGCCGGGTCTCGTTGGCGCCGGGCCGCTGCACGGCGAACTGGCCGAGCTGCGTGGCGGCGCCGGTCCGCGGCGAGTAGGCCAGGGAGTGCTCGGGCAGCGCCTGCCCGCCCACGCGGCCCGTCACCGCCGTCACGCGCAGGTTGTCGTCGTACTCGTAGCTCAGCTTGGCGTTGTTCAGGCCCGTCTTGGGCCCGAAGTCGATGCGCTCCTCGACGAGCAGCCCGCCCGAGTAGCTGTAGTCCCAGCGGTACTCCAGGTCGCGCTCCGTGTGCTGCGCCGAGGAGGGGAAGCCCGTCTGGGGCGAGTAGCTGATGACGGTGCGCCCGTCGCCGTGCAGCACCTGCGGGAGCGGGGACAACGGTCAGAGTAATGCGAGCAGCGACACCGGCTGAACCCCCTCCCACCGCCCCCTCCACACTCTGGACGAGCTTGTGCCTTAATAATCACTTCTGTAAGCACGCGAAACTATGCAGAAACCTCATCACAATTTTACCCAAATTTTTTGCTGAAGTATTATTTTGTGCTAAAATGTAGACAAATTTCTGCGTAGTAAGAGACAACTTTTTCTGTACCCTTATGTATAAAATTGTGATTAGTATGCATGCTTACAGAAGTACAAACACCAATCAGAATTTCGCTCCGAAATTAAGAACACATATGTAAGATAGTGCCTGTTATGCACAGAGTAGGTCACAAGAAAGTGAAATTTAGTGCAAAATTCCTTTCATCAAAATTAAATTATCCGTGAAATTATGGAGGAAAAGGAAGGACGTCTACAATTTCGCGTGCACTTACCTCGGCGAGCTTGCCCGCGGGGGTGTACTTGTAGATGACGCGCGCGCCGTCGCCCGGGTAGACGGTCTGCAGCAGCAGCCCGCTGTGGGAGAAGTGCTGCAGGTAGGGCCGCGTGGCGCCCGGCGCGGTGTAGGTGGCGCGCAGGAAGCCGAGCGAGGGCTGCACGGACAGCGAGTGGTGAGTGCCGCTGGGCAGCGTCACGTGGCGCAGGCCGCCGTCACTGTCGTAGCGCAGCTCGAAGCGCCGCGAGCTGGGCAGCGTGATCAGCGTGGGCTGCGGGAGACACAACGACTTACAATCAAAAGACAAGCTGCTCCGCTCGACAGGGCGGACCACTGAACCAGGTTTATATATTCCACGTACACACATGATGCATGATCTAGGATTATTTAGAACACAAGGGAAAAAGTGGCGGAATACATTCAACAAATTTTCTTCCATATTCCGATTTTACCAATTTTGTCGGATAAAATTGTTCCACAATTTCGTCGATGAGGCATGGAATACATCGTATGACCCGAAATATTTTAACTTGTGAAATACAGTCGTATTTTTGTGATATTGGGGCTTTTTAAAATTTTACGGAATATATGACACAATAATATTCCAGAAATTCTTTATCTGTCGTTGCGATTTTCATTGGAGTTAGGTGGAATACTTGGAATATATGGAAGAATATTGTTAGGATATATTTGAATATGTGCTGACGTGTACTCTACATGGAATATAGGGAGTGTTACACCCTTGCTAATTCCTAGGAATAATCCGAATACTCTGTAAAATTTAGAAAATAAAATTCGAAGTTTTTTTAAAATGCGTAAATTTGACCTGTTGCCAATTTAACTTCAATCTCCTTCATCGGGACTTCAAACATCACTTTTTTTTTTTTTTTTTTTAAAGAAAAGAACTAGTACAGCAGTAGCGTGACTCGGTTCGTGACGGTGTACTAACCACGTTGAGGTCGCCGTAGGTGAACTGCAGCGCGCCGTCCTCCGGCGTGGATATCTCTGAGAGCAGCCCCTTGCGGTCGTAGCTGTACTTCTCGATCTGGTTGCCCCAGCGCCACGAGTCCACGCGCCGGAAGCGGTCGTACGAGATGTTGACGGCGGCGCCCCCGTTGGCCGGCGCCCAGGACAGGGGCAGCCCCTCGTGGTCCAGGGTGACGGTGAAGAGCGGCTTGGCCTCGCGGTCCAGGAAGGTCTGCCGGCGGCTCGCCTGGTCGTACTCCATGCCCAGGACGCGGGTGTGGTTGACCCACAGGTCCTGGTGCAGCCTGTGCTGCGAGCTGCCCGCGTCGCCGACGATGCTGTAGCTCCACGCCATGGTGTTGGCGGGCTGGCCCGGTGCGGCGTCGAGCGTCTGGTCGCTCCACATGGGCAGCATCTCGGCCTCGACGGGCAGGGCCAGCTCCAGCAGCGGGTGCCTGCGGCGCGCGGAGCAGGTCAGCTCGCCGCCCCAGGGGCCTCGCATGGTGAGGGACCCGTTGCGGTAGCTGGCCGCCTCGCTCTCCTGCACGCCGTCCGAGATGACCAGCCGGCGCGCGCCCCGCCCCGCCATCTTGAGCGTGACCGCCTGTGCGCCGTGCTGCGAGCGCTGGGAGTGCTGCTGCCCGGCGGCCAGCCCGGTGGCCAGTCCAGTGGCCAGCGCGATGGCGGCCTGCGGGGCCAGCACCTCCACGGCCAGCCCGTCGTCCAGGGAGATGCGCGACTTGAGCTCGATGGTCTCGCCGGTGGACAGTATGACGCTGGTGACGCGACCCAGCTCGTCGTAGCGGTACATGGACGTCTTGCCGCCCGCGCCCTTGGCGTCGGCGCGGCTCGTCAGCAGCCCCGTGTTGGAGTCGTAGTGCAGGTCGATCTCGGACCGGCCCGGCTCCGAGAACTTCTCCAGGAAGCCGATGCCCGAGATCTTGAGGTCCGACTTGTGGTCCTGCGTGTTCTCGATCGTGCTCACCACGTTGCTGTAGTCGCGCAGGAAGAGGATCTTGTTGCCGGCCGCGTCGGTGACGGTGGACAGCTTGCCGAAGCTCGTGTTCTTGGAGTAGAGGAAGGTGTAGCGCGTGTTGCCCGAGGTCAGGTCCTTGGTGGCCACGTGCTGGCCGTACCGGTTGAACACGTACACCTCCCCGGTGGACGGGAAGGGGATGCGGAACTCGCCGTTCTCGTCGTGGGCGGGCAGGTAGTGCTCGAGCGCGAGGACGTGCAGGCTGCCCTGGTCCGCCACGTGCAGCACGCCGTCCGGCGACACCACCATGGCTGAGATGGAGGTGAACTTGGCGTTGGAGGAGAGCAGCGTCTCTCGGGAGTCCTTGCCTGCCGCGCCCGCGCTCGGGTCGTCCTGGGGCGGGCCGCACAGGCAGGTGCCCGCGACGGCCGCCCCTAGCCCCGGGCTGGTCGTCGTGGTCCCCGCCCCGCAGTCACAGCCCTGCGCCTGGAACGCCTCCTGCGGCTGCGGCCGGCCGGCGAAGTCCGACATGCGTCCCGCCGAGTCCACGACCCGGATGGCGTTCACCTTGCGAGAGTCGGCCTCAGCGATGAAGAGCTCGCCGTTGGGGCTGAACGCAATGGACAGGATGCTGCCCAGCACCGTGGACGTGGCCTCGGAACCCTCCTCGCTCTCCAGCTCCTCCTGCTGGACACGTCAACATCACCGTCAGGAACCGCAAATAACGAACAAGTACTACACCGAGGTGACAGTCAGTCATCTAACCGGATGTGTGCGAAATTTCCGCATATTTGTTAAAAATTCTGATATTTTACATTGCTCTCGAATAAATTTGAAGATTAACGAAACTATGTAGAACTGTAATTGTCATAAATAGTCTTAAATTAGAAATATTTCAGCTAAATTGTTCATTTTATTGCCTATAATCCGATGTAATCAATGTAATCATGTGCACATATTACGGGCGAGTGACTGACTCCTCCCACTGACATGCCAACCTACCTTCTTCTTGTCGTCCTGCTTGGCGGCCTGCGCGGCCTGCGCCTCCTGCTTGCCGGCCTGCTTGTCGTCCTTCTGGTCCTTGGCGCAGGCCGTGGTGTGGCAGTGGAGCGGCGTGCCGGCCACGACCTTCACCTTGCGGTCGCTCGTCAGCTTGAGCACGAGGCGGTCGTCGATGAAGTGCAGCGAGCCGTCGAGCGGGCTGAGCGCCAGCCCGGTGGGCCACTGCAGCTGCGCCTGTGAGGCCAGGATGGCGCCGTGGCAGGGGATGGGCTGCCACAGGTTGTGGTGGCCGTGGTGACCCACCAGCGTGTGGATGATGCCCTTCGGGTCCACGGCGCGGATGTTGGTGCCGTCCGCGATGTACATGGTCTTGTCGGCGGCGATGACGAGGCCCTTGGGGTGCGCGAGGCGCGCCTGCAGGGCCGGGCCCTCGTCCCCGCAGTGGTTCTCGTCGCCGGGCACGCACCGGTCGCCCGAGCCCACGGCCGGCTCCGAGTTGACGCGCGGGTCCTCGATGTTGGGGCCGAGCGTGAGCACGCGCAGGATCTGGTGGCGCTCCGTGTCCGACACGTACAGGTGGCCGTCCGCCGGGGACACCGACAGGTAGTACTGGTGGGACACCTGCGTCGCACTGCAGCGGCAGAGAGTATAGGCATTAGCAGATGACCCTGTGTCTACAGCTATGACATGTCGGACTTCCAACATGCGTCGTGGTGGGTACCGTAATCATACCACATTTTGGTACTTTGCACGAAATTTTGATCAAATATTAGTACGAAAAGCTCGAAGTTTCCTACATAATTTAGCTTGTACGCATGCACCCGTTCCAATTTTTTAAAGATTAAAATTCGAGATTGAAGAGGAGAAATAATTAATTTGTTTTCCACAGATTTCGGAGGAAAACCATTTTTATTATTTTTCACTACTTTATCTAAAAAAAATACCACATTTAATATACCTCTCTAGCTCTCACCGAAAGGATCAGGACACTCAATTCTGCATAATCCTCAAAATGACCCACAAAAGTTTTGAAGTAGATGTATTACTTTTCCTCCGTTTCTCGCGAAGGGCTCCCCAGAACTGGTATTTGTCTTTTACTGAGCGGTTACCTGAGCTGCAGCACGGTGTAGATGTTGCCGTCCGGAGTGACGCGCCTGATGAGGTTGAAGTCGCCCACGTAGAGGGAGCCGTCGGGTCCGGAGGCGAGCGCGACCGGCGTGAGCAGCCGCGCGTCCCTCGCCACGCCGTTGCAGCCCTCGCACTGCAGAGAGCGCTGCAGTCCCGTGCCCACCACCACCTTGATGGTGCGCGGGTACCGCTTCAGGTGCAGCGTCGAGCCGTCGCCCTTCTGCAGGATACCTGCATGCCGACCAACGTCCATCGTCAGAGAAATCCAGTGCGCACGAAAACGAAAAAGCAAAGAAATATAAAGATGGATTTTAAATTTTTATTTTGAGTACAATAACTCTATTTGTGGAATTTGAACTATGGTATGGTCATTTCATTACCATTGAAAATTATCAAGGATTTTTTAATCACCATTTTCTACTTTACTTCTCTGGTTGGTACAAATTATTATGGTCACCTAGTCAAAAATTACCAGACTAAAACGAGGGTAATTTGTAATAACAATAGTTCTGAAATCACGATTAAGTGAAGAATTTCTGTAATAACAGTGAACGTATTTGATCGAGTGTTTGGTGCAGCATGGTGCCTACCCTCGTGGAAGTTGTAGTGGTGGTGGATGTGCAGCCCCCAGCCGCCGATGTCCGAGATGTCCACGTCGAAGCCCTGCAGCGTGGCGGTCTGCGTCTCCCAGATGATGGAGCGGCACGTGGAGTGCTTGTAGCCCACCGACACCTTGGCCTGCGCCACGCCGTACACCTTCTGCTTGTACACGTTGCGCTTGTTCCAGGCGAACACGTGCGTCAGGTTGGGGTCCGCCTCGTACGTCTTGGTGTGCACCGAGCCCTCGATCTGCACGGTCACGTGCACGTGCGTGAGCGTGGCGGGCACGCGGTCCTGGGTGAGGCGCATGAGGACGGTGGACAGGTAGCCCGGCGCCTGGCTGCTCTGGTACTGCAGGTACAGCTCCGATCCCGGGATGCGGATGGACTCCTGCAGGATCTGCGTCTCGGCGAACACCAGGCTGCGGCCGGGCACGCCGCCGACCTTCTCCGGCATCCAGGTCGACACGATGACAGGCCGCAGCAGCGTGTGGTCGTGGTCCTCGCACGGCCCGTCCTCCACGCCCGAGAAGAGCGACAGCGACGACACCGGCATCTCTGTAGCGGCAAGGCGTCATCGCTTTCACTCTCCGTCTCTTAGGGGTCGCCCATAAATAACGTGAGAAAAAATTGGTCTCTTTTTGACGCCCCCCCCCCCTTCCCCCCTTCCCCCCCCCTTTTCCCTTTCCTAACATCACCAGGCCTTTGGTACATGACCATAAGATAGGCGCAGGATCCCCCGATCCCCCGGCCCTTTAACAGCAACGCCTAATTAAATTTTTTATTTTTTTTATTTTTTTTTAAAAAGAAGACAGTGACCGGTATTTTAATCATTATCTCGGATTGCTGCTACCGACATGAACTCACCGAAGCCGAGCGCGGCGGCAGCCGCTGCGTCGCGGTCCCGGGGCTTGGCAGTGTCCCCGGCCAGCGGCAGCACGACGGGAGCCATCACCACGATCTGGTTCCAGGGCACGAACACCGTGCGCGTCGTGGTCTGGAAGGGCGTCCGCAGGAACTGCAGCGTCACCGCGCCGCCGCCGTTCACCAGCATGTCGAACCTGCAGCAAACAGTCTCGTCAAATAAACTCGGTCACAAAAAAATTTAAGGAAATCGGTGAAAAATTTCAGACACGTCGGTTTCTGAGCAGATTATTGCGCAGAAACTGGGCGAGAAACTGGGTTCCGCCGTCGTCGTTTCAAATTTTTGTTTTTATTGAGAATCATTAAACAGGACTTATTAAAAAGCTCCATGTGAAATAAACACGGTAAAAACGATCTCTTGAAATTCCAGGATAGGTGAATTTCAATGACGCGGCTGTGCTTAACAACCCCATCAGGAACCTTGAAGTTATCCACCGACCCCGCTGGATTTCAAGTTATCGTTTTTACCGTGAATTGGGGGCGATTGGGGACCAAAGCGAAAAGCAAGGCAAGTTGATGCGGTGTTCTGAATGCGCAGCGGCAGGCGAGATGTTCGGAAGGGAGCAGAATGGAACTCCGATTTCCTCCGCGCTGCTCTGTGGGCCGCGTTACGTTATCACGCCAGCCTGCAGAGCAGACTCCAGGATGATGAATGGAGCGCCATATGAGAGCGAGAGAGAGGGGGGAGAGGGAAAGAGGGGGGGGGGGGGGTATCAAATGGTAAGGAGAGGATTAGACACAAAGCGAGAAGACCGAGGGCACTACAAGGAATGCAGAGGGCAAGGAAACCGCATCAGAGACAAAGACAGAGCTCGGCCCATCTGCCGCGCGCGGCGCACCCATTAATAATAAAACATCAAACGTGACGCAGAAATTAATTCTGGACGGATAACTGGGGCGTTTTCACGAGGAAAGAAAAAGGGGGCTGGCAAGCTATATGAGGAAGTCTTCACAGAATCGAGATAATAATCAAAGTTCTTTTTCATAGAAGAGGCTCTGTCCTGGGACTGGGATTGCTGATTTGCTGTCTCGCTACGGGACGAATGAGCCTGGTTCATTGTACCTGTTTATGACACGACGTCACAATACCAACACAAAAGAAAAAAAACAGCAAGGGGAGTTTCATCCAGGATCTGTGTGTTCCCAGCTGCCAGCCGGGCGGAAGACTGCAGGCTGCCAGCTCAGGAAACTACCGACCCTGGATGGTCAGAAGCAAGGAAGAGAAAACAAGGGCGAAAAACAGGACCCGGGTAAAAACAAAAGGCCTTCCCCGCTCTCACATGACATCACATTCCTAGGAGGGAAAAACAGGGAAAGTGGTCTCACGCTGCCACGTCCCGCCAATGAAAGGAGAGACAGGACACGACTTCTGACACGTGACACAAGGCACGGCCCATTCGATCCGGTGGTCACAGAACAAGAACAACCCTTACTTTCATGTTAAATTATATATTCTCCCCTAAATAAGTCACGAATGGGAAACTTCCCTAGGACTCAGTGCAGCTTTAAATTTAATTTCTACATAATCCTCTAAACGATAGCCCCAAATACTTTGAAACTGGTGTTACTTCACCCCTGTTTCTCGGGAAGAAGTCTCTAAAACCGGTATTATTTTTAACAGTGAACTCTGTAAGAGCCCGGCATCTCATGAGGTACTCACCAGCCTCCCGCGCGGGTCAGCGTGAAGCCCAGCCTGGCGTCCTTGTCGACCGACACCCGCACGCCGTAGATGCCGAGTCCCTGGGGCGTGACCACCTGGCCCCTCATGACGGACACCCGCCTGCAGCAGGACAAGAGTCAGTGGCGGCCCCGCACCGCCCCCTGCGCGGCCAGCTCTGAGGCCGCCCGCGAGGAGGGCGTCGCGTCGTCATCGCAGCGCTACGGACTAGTTAACGGTGCATCAAAGAGAGAAGGCTACGGTGAAGAACAGAGACGAAGCAGAGAACTCCTCCCCATACAAGAGCACGGGTTTTATTCACATCTCATTTGCACATTTGTTCTGATGTGGTTGGATGACCACGCGACCGACAACATTAGAATACGCCCCATAATCACAAAAACAGATCATATTAATTAGAAACTTAAAAGAGGAGAAGTTCATTGCACGTATTAAAATATGCATTACAAAGTCCAAGAACACTCGATGCTTATTCTTCTGAACTACTTAAATTTGAAAAACGCCACCATTCCTTATCAGATGGACTTGTAAACGGGGTTGTAATTTGTCAAAGAAGCACCGATCATCTCGATGTAAAGCGGCTGCAGATACCCCGCGTCGCAAAGGACAGCGGCAGCTACCTCCCTTGCGAGCGGCGTATCTTGCAAAGCCGTTAACTTACGGGAACGAGAAAGAAATACGCCTATGATCTACAGATTGGTAACATTCAAGAAATATTTACACGCATCACGAGTTTCTGGCGCTTCAAATAAGATAATAAAGAGAAGTTTGCGGCGCCTTCAGGCAGAAGCTAGGATACCAGAGAGACTGCGAACCCAATGATGTCTGCGGTGATTAGAAAACATCAAAACGTCAGTCCCATCAGCACAGAAACAACCGAGCATTGTATTGGAAACAGACAAAAAATATAAAGCAGTATGAACTTGCACAAGAAAAAGGGACTGTCGCTAAAGAGTAGCAACTCCGAGCGCGAGGGGCTGGAAGTCCCAGGCGCACAGGGAACAGGAGGAAATACTCATTTGACGAAGGTAGTTCTGACTTATACAATAGATGATTTTCTCTATAAGAAAAAGAGCATCATATATTAATGCATTAACGACATTAAAGCAGTGGTTTTGCTTTCTTTCTACTTTTTGACACTGATGATGGCTGGACAGTCATTGAGCTCGAAGCCGGACTGCTCTCCCCATGCAAGCCGCCCTCGACGAGCGGCCGCCTAGGCACAATGCAAGACTTACCTCGTCGCAAACAACAACACTCATAACAACAAAAACAACACAAGGCAGCGTATCCCAGGAAATCAAATCAAAAACTACAGCAAATGTGTAATTTCTTAATTTTGATTTCCCTTTCATTAAAATAAATAAAAATAACTACCAGCAACCTTCCTTTCATTATTACGTTGCAAACATTGTATTTGCGGTACGCCTAGTGCCCCACATCATTCGGAACAATATATAGGTTTCAGGTTCAGATTCGAGACCACCCCTCTACATCCCATCTCCCGACACAAAGCGATTATCACCAAGACCGACCCGACAGAGATAAAGAAGAGCGTAACGTTCCATTGAACACACAAACTTCGTTCCATCAAAATTCAAAATAGAAGGATGTTCACCATCGGCAAAGAACTGGGAAAGAGGAGTGTGCCTGAGTGGAGTAGAGCATAGTTATCAATCGCAAAGGAGTGTCTCCAGGCTGCCAACCTCCGCCGTGGGGCGAGAGGTTGGGTTGCTAAGAGCATAACTGCCGCCCTTCACAGGAGGGGAACACCAAGTCCACCAGGTCGCACATCCAACAGTACTACACAAATTAATTACTTGGCACAACTTTTGGAAGACAACAAGAAAATGACACGAGAAAGAGCGCGTAATTCATGTAGACTGGTCCGAAAGAAAGGCTGCTATTGATTTAACCGAAGCAAAAGAAATAGTATGTTGAAGTAAATAAAAGTTTTGAACAAAAGTTAATGGTAAGTCAGAGAAAACGGTCAATTGGAGTAGGACCGCTCAGTTAGAAAAAAACCGCCGCGCCATGTTTGACACCGGTCACTGTTAAAAAATGGAACCTCGCGACCTCGAAAACGTCGAGATGAAAATCTTGCTGTTGATGAAGCAGCCGAGGCTTAAGTAAGTGGCAGGTAGGTGACGGCTCCATGATCGGAAAATCAGGAAAGATACTCACTACAAAGTCGAGAAACGCGGAGAACCTACTCCAACATTTCCGATATTCCCAACAACTACCATTATTTTAGGATCACTTTCACACAATGCTCATTGCGGAGTAGGTAAGCAGCGTTAGTTGTGGTTCGTTAACTTTCCGTGACCAACTAGGAGGAGCAGGGAGGGCCGGGAAACAAGGTGGAGAGGTTAGGGTTTGGCACACACATAAGGGTAAACACATACAACAAGAGGAGTAAAGCAGGGTAGGGTAAGGGTGTGGGAGAACACTTAAGACGCAGACACAGGAGGAACACACATATAAAAATAAACACATACAATGTTTCAAACAGCTGCCATTTCCAAATATACGAAAATAAGTTCCAAAACTGAAAATCAGATAAGTAAATCTGATTGTTTCGCGTAAAATTTGAATTTCATGAAGCACAACACGTAAAGCAAATGAACACTAAAGTAAAAAGCGAACATAAACGACTTACTATCAATATCATGAAAAAAAAGAAAAGAGATTCACCACGACACACAGAAAAAAGTTTGTACACTACAAGCGTAGCGTTGTGAGCGGCGAGTATATGGTATAGCAGGTGCATTGAAGCAGCATACATAACTTTGACTTTACTTATGTCAATGGGGAGTAAGGATTGAATAAACAAAAGTAGTAAAAAAGCTCCTTGCAATTTTCTGCGAGATATTTAAATTGGCATTCGTCAGAAATCTTACTTATAAGAAAAGAACGTACTATGTTACGAGAGATCAAAGATCCTGATTCGCGTTTTGGCAATCAAACGGCAGAGGTTCTGCCATTTGACTTAATTTTAAATAAAAGAATTGAATACGCAATACTCAAATTCATCGTTGAAAAATAAAATACAGATTCAAAGGAACTGCATAAGAAGCTGCAGGATATGCAAACGTAAAATAAAACAGTTATGCAAATAAACAAACGGGATTGGTTCGGGATGATATTTCGGGATATATTTCTCTGATATGTGAGAACTTATCATTTTTTTTTTCGGAAACTTACCGCGGTGTAAATGAGCTCCAGAATTGACTACGCGTTGGAAAAATAATGAGAAACATGGGGATTACTATCCGCTCAGCTCAAGCCAGCAAGTACGCGTTTCCTTTTCTTACAAATCATATCGCAAAAAAAAAGTCAATAGATTGGGAAAACAAGGAGGTACGATTGCACCAATGATTGAGTTTATGAAAAGAAACTTGGCGAGCACGCTCAGTGACAAATAATGGGTCGATTCGACGTCGTTTTGAGGAAAGTCACGTCGATTCGACGTCGAAACGATGTCGATTCGGTCTCCATTTCTCAAAGGGAAGGGCAGCTAGAGAGCGGCAAGCAGCTCTGCTCCTGCCTCGTGTTAACGAGGAGCTCACTGCAAGTGCTTCATTAAAAAGGGTTGCATGACAGTCGAAGAGCTTGAAAATGCAGTTTTAGTGGGAGGAAACAAGAAGAAGAAAATATGACTGTTAGAGAAATTTTTTGCGATATCATTTGTGGAATAGGCGCCAGGGATGTAAAATGGCGCAATGCGTCACACGTCTGCTATTCTCAGTCATACAACCTCGCACACATGAATTAATTGAATTTAAGTTTAAAAGAATGTAGAGTTATATGTCATTCAAAGACAACGTTTGGTCTTTCAGACGACTAAAGCGATAAGGAATATTCACAAAGTTGTGTTCTTCGCATTGAAAATACGGGTCTTGATACATTCACTCGCACTCGCACTCAGTCGCACACATACCAACGGACACATAACGAAAATAATAAGTAACTAACATGGAGTACAAGTGGACAAATCCTACAGGACATAGGACAGACACAAGTCTCGTGTTGAGACTGACGGACGAGACACAACTACGAACACACAATCCTCAGCTATGTTGAGAAAGAAAGCTCAAAAGAAAATTAAGTGCTTAGGAAACATCACTTCTGCAGTATAATCAATTTCCGACTTTTGGATGGAAGAATGATAATTGATGCTGAACTTATTACTTTAGCAACTATAGTATTTCAATTAAAGTACTCTTAAATTTGAAAATATGTAAAAACATGAAATACTCTTGAACTGGACTCTAAAAGACCTACTATATGGCAGCATAAGTTAGAAACTTACACGCATAGGACGAAGAGCACGTTATGGACAAACACACACACAGTTCGACACAAACAAGAAAAGTGTATTTTTCTTGTATCACATATCAAACGGAAACAAAACACATATAAAATGAAAACAAAACAAGGGTAGGGTAATTTGAGACAAAGACACAGGGATAGGTTACAGGGGCCGAGACAAAACCAATTATCATCCATGCCATACTGAACCAAATGAAAATCTTGCCAGCCACTCGATTCAGGCACGTCGGCTCCGTTCATTGATATGAATGGAAGAGGGTCCAGCATTGTAATAATGCAATTGAAATGCGTTAAGGGTGGAGATTGTAAAAGTTTTGTCTCCTTGGCCCCTGGGGAGAGGGGGGAAGGTGAACGCAGGAAGGAGGGAAAGGTTGCGGGACACCGGGCGCCGGGGGGTGGAACCCGGCGGGGCGGGGCGGGGCGGGGCGCGGAGGCTGCGCCCTGAGGGCCCCACGCGGGGTCTTCGAGCGGCCAACAACTTAAACTACCAAACAAACAAACAAAACCCCAACACAAACCACGGCCAGCAGGGTGTGCGGCGCGCGGGCTAGAGTTAGTACGTGTTCTGGAAGTAATAGTTTAGCTGATTCAATTACTCTCACTGCCTCTTCGTGGCCGCGGCACAACAATAATATTCATTGACCAACCACTTCGAGTGTACGTCACAGTCTAGGCTGGAGCGCACCTGATCTGAACTTACATCGAAACTAGAGCCCCACAAGGCAGAAACGGAACGAAATTTAGTGGCATCCTCGCACACATTTCCGTGATAGCTCTCCCGAAAACCTAATACAGCCACTGCCTTCGCCTGCAGAGCATTAGACACCCCGCGGGTAGTCGATGGCGGTATTCTTTGAGGGAGAGCCAATCTTGGCTACTGTCGCGTCGCAGGCGAAAGACTCAGGTGCAGGTAGCCATATTAGGCCTGCCCAGTAAAAGAATACGTCCCATGGAAAATAAAAAAAAATATAGGTTCTCGACTCGACAAGCCTGGCTGAAACTGACAAAAAGATGACCTTCCCCTTTTATGGAAAGCAGGCCCGCCGAACGGGTCCGCTCGGTTTCCGCACACTCCCTTCTTGTTTCGACTCCATGACAGGAACGAGCCTATCCCCTTCGATTACTAAGAGAGTCAAATCGAAAAACTGGATGCCCTGCGAGACAGCAAAAGCCGAGTTCTAACAGAAATAAACAACAATAATTCGTCAAGGCTGGTCGGGACTTTCTCAACAAACACACCACACAGGCAAACAACCGATGAGAACCCGTACCCCAACCGCGTGGAAGTCTTACTGTACTATCACACCGGAAACTTGAAACCCTTCACCCTACAGCCCTAATACAGTGACATCACAACAAGCCAATGACCCGTGCAGTGCGGGGGGCGGGGCGGGGGGAGCGGGGAGCGGCCCGCCGCCCCGCCCTGTCCGTGCCACCGCATCCTGACCTACCTCTCCGTGTAGCTGTCCGTGTGCGCGTAGCTCTGCACCGAGTTCTCCTCGATGAGGAACTTGACGCGCTGGTAGAAGGAGGCGGTGACCAGAGGCGGCTGCTTGCGCAGTAGCACCTCCACGGGGTTCTTGGAGGAGAGGCACATGAGGTGGGCCTCGCATGCCGAGCTCTGACAGCACTCGCTGTCCGAGCAGTCCATCATGCCGTCTGCACAACACCCCGCCACATCAGAATAAAAACCCGAAACCCAGATTCCGGGGCAACCCAACCCAGAAACCAAAGATAGAATATTTTTTTTTTTAAAGTCAATTTGAGACATTTAAAAACGCGTTTCGTAGCTTCCTCATCATTTTGAAATGGGTCTCAAAATTACCTCCAAAAATATTTTTAGTCTCCGTTTTCGCGGGTTGAGTTGCGTCCGACTCTAGGTTTTGTATTTTCTGAGCAATCAAATAAAAAATAATTCGCTTCGAAAAGAAGTTTAAATTAAGATTTTTTTAATACTTTTATATTGAAACTAGCAAAATTCTGTTTTATGAAGTTTGATTACTTTTGGCCAACCAAACATTATCTCTAAAACCCAAATAAACAAATCGGTTTTCCCCTTACTCGTCGTGGGCCACGCTTGACATCGCTAAAGTTGTAAGAAGCCTTACCGTTGTCGTTGTCCTTCTTGTCGTTGCACTCGGTCTCGAGGCGGATGCCGCAGTCCCTGCCGGCCCAGCCCTCGCCGCAGACGCAGC
Source organism: Aptinothrips rufus (assembly GCA_902196195.1). Lineage (NCBI taxonomy): Eukaryota > Metazoa > Arthropoda > Insecta > Thysanoptera > Thripidae > Aptinothrips > Aptinothrips rufus. The sequence continues at coordinate 514 of CABIKL010000025.1, read as the reverse complement.
GGTACTCGCCGTCCTCCAGCATACACGTGCCCTGGCGGTTACAGCCGTTCAGACAGCCCGCTGCGGCGAACAAACAAACAAACAAACAGACGCATTAAAACCATCGCACGGGGTCGTGTCGCGTAATAGGATGCGAGTCGGCAGCACACTTCACCCTCAACTCGCCCCGCCCCACCCCGCCCCGCCCCGCCCCGCCCCGCCCCGCCCCGCCCCGCCCCACCCCGCCCCGCTGCTCGCCTGGGGGCGGTGCCGCAGGCGGGCAGCCCCATCAGGACGTCCCCCATTGCGGGGGAAACTAGAAATTTAGCCGGCCTACCCTAATTGACGGCGTGTACTGCTTGCAGAAGCTGGTCTTGGCTCGGCCGCGTATTCTTGGCGAACTAACTGTCCGGCCACCCCGCCACTCCCTTCCCCTTCTGGCCGAACAGTCCTCCCTGAAGACCGCACAGCGGCAGAACACCCCCCCCCCCCCCCCCCCCCCCCCCCCCCCCCCCCCCCCCCCCCCCCCCCCCCC
>CABIKL010000024.1:0-42464 GCA_902196195.1 Aptinothrips rufus | reverse complement strand
TATTCACAAGTGAATACATATGATTATAAATGAATATTTCTGATTATTTGAATATCAATGATAGCGAATATCGTGAATGATTTGTGAATTAGCCATTTATTTATAATAAATTAATAAATTATTATAAATGTTTCTTGTATTTTCAAAATACATGCATTGATTATTTCGTAATCAAGGCTGATTATAATCGATTACCGCCGAACTTGTACACCGAATATTCGAAGTGGCGGACCCCTCGGTGTGACATCCATGTCACACACTAGGTAATGCATGACACTGATGTCATGCACTAGGTAATGCATGAAATTTGTGTCACACACTAGGAAATGCATGACATTTTGTCATGCACTAGGTAATGCATGACAGTCACACGTTTGAGTTTGCAGTGTAAGAAACTGAATCATAGACATAGATGACATAAATTTAAAGAGCCTCGCGCGTGGAGTATCGTGCGCCGAAGTCTTGCGGCAAAGGAGGTGCTAACTGTCCCATAGGGAAAGTTTGGTTCAAAAACAGGCACAGGACAAGAAGTGAACAATCGTTCCTTTCGAGACGGTATTTTAAGCCATGTCCTGCACCCAGAAACCGGCTTCGTCGTAGATATGAAAAAATTTCCTACCTACACCAATTAAATTTTCGTTCTCGTAATGAAATTGTCATCATACCAATAATGCGTATTTTCTTCGTACAATGATAAGGTCTTGAGCCAATGAAATTTCGTCGAAACAACGGAAAAATCGTAGAATTGGTTCTATGAAAATTTCTTTGGTACAGGAACGTTAAATTTAGCGTTAGGACCGAGGGGTACGCCACTTCGAAAAATTGTGTACAGTGATTATAATCACATTTGATTATAAGTGATTATATCCGATTATTTTCTTTGATTATTGGAGAAAAAGATGTGATTATAGCATAATCATCTGTGATTATAGCATAATCACGTGTGATTATAGCATAATCACGTGTGATTATAATCGATAACCGCCGTGGGTGTACAGTGATTATCCCAAGTGGCGTACGCCTCGGTTAGGACAATGAAATTTACGTTGTAATAAGGAAGCGCCTTTCTGAGTGAGGATGCCCGCGCCCGCAGCCCAGAGGTCCCCCGCGCGACTCATCGGCTCCAAGAGGTCGGTCACCGCGACGACCTTCCTCGCCGTCCCCGAGAAGGCCATCGACAAGACGCCCCCCATGTCGGCATCCGGGAGCCCGGCCCCGGCCCCCGTGAGGGTGCGGTCCGGCGGCCTGCCTAGCTGCGCCCCGGATGCCGTGAGGACGTCCCACTCGCCGCCCGGCCGAGTCAAGTGAGCCCTAGTAACAGAGAATCGTCACAGCGACGTCACTTTGACGTCACATGACGAATCTCTGTTACTTGGGGAGGACACGTTCAAGTATGATGGGCAGGGGCGCCCATTTGTTTTGAGGATGGTAGGGCAAAACATCACAATTCCCCCAAAAACCTCCCTCTTTGAGCTCTTTTTCTCACTTTTACCTCCCTTTTTGGGCCCTTACCTCCCTCCCTTTCTGAAAAGACGTTAGGGCAATTGTCCTACCGTAACCCTCCGATGGGCACTTAAAAAGATAGGAGTATTTTGATGTGATGGTACTTTTCATTTTACCACGAAAAATAACTTGCTGGGACCACATAATAAAAAGTGATTATATTAAAACAAGGCAATTCTGAAATTACCATTAGAGAGTTCGGTAAAGTTACCAGAATTCTAAAACAATGGTCCCTTTCGCAAACCACGTGAGTACTTCCACAATACAGAAAAGACAAAGAAAGCGCCACCGATTTGAACTGGAAATGTGGTCGATAGACGACTTCCGACCAGCCAGCCAGGGTGCCCCTCTGCAGCCCTGTGCGCGCTTGCAGGTGGGAGGAGGAGGCTCGCGACGAGGAGGGTGACGTGGTCCCCGAGCTGGTGCGGTGCGGCGGGGCGCAGGGGCCCACGTCAGTCAGCGAGACGGCGCTGTGGGAGCACCTGGGACTGCAGGCGGGGCTGTCCGTCTCCAGCGCCACCGTGCCCCTCCCCACGGCCAAGACCCCCGCAAGGCCCCCCGCCAGGCCCCCCGCCAGGGCCCCCGCCACCAACATCCACTACCCCACCCAATAACCCTCGGTCTCAAAACAATCACGCTTTTCCTCAGAATGACCCACCGTACTTTCATCATCGCCGTTCATTCAATACATCCAGTTTAAAACTTCCGTACCCGAGCGAGAGCAGCAGCCCAGCCCCCAACACTTGCACGTTAGGCGCCGGGTCCGAGACGGAGAGATTGACAGCTGCACCGCCACACCAGCACCCGAGTGCGAAGTGTGGCCTGCCTCTCAGGCGGCGTCAGGCGGCTCCTTCAAACCCTGCCGCAGCCTCGAGTCTGACTGCGGGGGCGGCATGGCCTGGCTCGGCGCGGCGCAGAGCCACGAGGAGGGGGTGGAGTCACCTCTGGATTCTTTGGAGGGATGGCGGGGCGGGGCGGGGCGTGGCGGGTGTGGCGCCGCGTTCAGAGAGATCTCTATCCCGGCGGACAACCGCGCTCCCCGCTGTACCACAGCCTCCGGCGCCCCGCCTCGCCTCCCCTCCCCGCTCCTCCCGGCCACGCCCCTCCTGCTATCGGTGCAGAATCCAGAGCCGCCGTTTGGCGTGTTGCTCCAGTCCAGTACGCCACCAAGCGGTCCGCGAGCTGTTTGGTCCGGTCGCCTCACCACAGCAGCCAACTCTCAGTCGCTCCCGTATCCTTGCCCTTCGTGGAGCAGTTGCTGCAGTTGGGACCTGGCAGCACTTACAGCAGTGCCCGCCGCGCCCCGCCCCGCCCGGCCCGCCGCGCCTCGCCCCACCTTACTCTTCGCTAAGGTCAGTAACGACGAGTGGTATAAACACACACAGAGACATGCGACTTGCCTTGATGGTATCAACTCACAAGAGACTTTTTCAGGTGTCATCTCGATTTTCAACAGAATTTTTATTTTTCTGGTCACCTAACAGGATTAACAGAAACGTTTTGGCAGTTGTTGTTAAAATGTTTTAAAGATTATTTCAAGGATTACGATCACCATTAACCTACATTGAAAAAATGTTGTCGCCATAAGGAACCAACGAGTGCTCACTGAAAAGCACGTGAAGACAGTCTGGGCACGAAACCAGCCTTCAAAGCATCAGGTTTATTCTTATCAGGAAGAAAGTAAGGCAGAGGATGACGAGAAGGAAAAGCGAACCGCTCTGACCACAGTCAATCGCTCGCCATCATTTGGTTCCCCCATTTCCACGCTCCATTATCAAGACTAAGTACGCACTTCCAGCACATATTTTTTGTGACTTCAGATGGACTTCACTCGGGCCACCGTGGTCGTCGCCTTGGCGCTGTTGGCCGTGGTTGTAGACGCTTATCCTCAACAGGCGCCAAGTTCCAGTTCTGGAAAGGGTGAGTACAAAAGTACGAAATCTTACATGATTGCTTTCAGACCTTGCCTAGTCACAACAAAACCGATAACTCTAAGAGCGCCTGCGCTCCGATTATAAGCCCCTTAAACAGAACGAAAAATTCCAAATGACGTCGATTTTTTTTTTATTACGTAATTTTTACGTCTTTTAAACTTCAAGGAAAGTCCAATGGACGTCATTTTGACGCCTTTTCGACCACCATCTGTTTCTGCTCGGCCTACGGTCTTCTCGTGAAACATGGCCAAACTCCTCAAACAATACGACGCCGATAGAACGGCCTCGCCTTTTCACTCCTTTTTTTTTTTTATTACAGCGAGCCTTACAACATCTGCGTGGAGCAAGATCACTCAGTGCTGACGCGACTTTCTTCTAGGAAAAACATGCGGTGTCCGTCGAGTGACTGGCGGCGCAGCGGGCGGGGCGGGGCGGGGCGGGGCTGGGCGGGGCTGGGCGGGGGGCGACGGGGCGTGACTTGCCCACCTGACTATGATATAACGCCCGGTTATTGTTGTTGCAGCCGCCTTCGGGTCCACTTACGATGAGGTCGTGGTGCAGACCCAGCTGGCGGTGAAGCCCAAGTCTGCCGGCGCCGGGCAGCGCGCCGGTCGCGCGAAGGCCGTGTTCTTCCGCCCCAGCGCGGCGACCGGAGAGTCGCGGTTCGTGCGTCCCACCAGCGGCACCCCCACTGTTGTTCCCACCGCCACCCCCTCGGCCACCCCCTCGGCCAGCCCCTCGGCCACCCCGACGGCTAGCCCCTCGGCCACCCCGACGGCTAGCCCCTCGGCTTCCCCGACGGCTAGCCCCTCGGCTTCCCCGACGGCTAGCCCCTCGGCCACCCCGACAGCCCCCAGCCGCGGCATCGCCCCCAGCACCTCCAGCAGCACGCCGAGTGACGGCACCTCGTTCGCGGCCCGCGTGGTGGGCGTGGACAACCCCCTGGCGAAGGCCCGGGACGCGTCGCGGATCGCGCGCAGCCGACGGGAGTCCAGCAGCGGCAGCTTCTCCTCCTCTTCGTCCTCCTTCCAGAGCAGCGGCAGCGGCAGCCTGGGGCCCAAGGGCTTCACCTCCTCGGGGACCAGCACCGCCACGCGTTCCCACCAGCTCCCCAGCGGCGAGACCGTCTCCATCGTCGACGCCCGACAGTTCAAAGTCGGGCCCGAGGGACCGAGCTCGTCCATCCTGCAGACCCTCCTGTTCGGGGGCCACTGACCCGGGCCATCCCGCTGCTCCTACTCCTTGAGATAAAGGCTGAACTGCAGAAGCTCATCACGTTTTGAAATCCAAAGATAGACAGGAATCGATATCAATCTTAGTTTGAATGTCATCCATTGTTGTACTTAAGAGAAGGAAGTGATTAAAACAAACTATTTCTTTAGAGAAGCGTTCTTTTCACCGGCACTTCAAAAAAAATTGAACGAAGGACCGAATTGTTCTCCTCATCTCGAGTTGAGCGCGCAGCAAGATTTACCGTCCACAGCGCCCCAGCAGGCATTTCTTAGCCTAATTAACAATAGCCAAAAGCGACCCTATTTTTGGCGCGAAACTCCCCATCTTTCCTAAGTAGGTCGTCCTTCCTAAAGCGGCTAAGTGTGTAAATAAGCGAAAAGAGTCGGAAGTGTTATAAAACTGGTGTGAGACCGGCCATCCAGAATAACCGTCGTCAGAGAGCGACTTCTGTAATCTGGAAGCAAAATAACTTTTCCAGAGAGCAAGTGTATACAGATCACCCCGTTGGGTCCTACATCAGAGCAGCCACAAGGAAAATAACGGAAAGGGAAAGGGCAAGGGTGATGATGATGATAATGGTGGACGTCGTGAACTATACCGTGACGATGGAGCAGACGCACAGCAAAACTGCGTCTGCCCTGCTGCCCTGGATCGAGTGGCACCGTCTTCACCCCCGAGCGTGGAGGGCGTAATCCCTCTCTATATACTTGTATGAACGATTTCGAAAACACTATCACAAACACTGATCACTTTGTCACAGATCTTGACGACAGCCTTCTCTTCAAAGCTGAAGTCAGGCATTTCACTTCTCATCTTGAAGCAAACGCCGCGATGCCGTTAATATACACACCGCCACTCCAGCAACGGATTTGCAAAAAGTAGCCCAAAATGCGCTGGGATATCACTGTTCAGTGTCTGCTACCGACCAATCACAGCGCGGCGTGATTAAAACAGTTGAAAGTGTGTGCGCCCTGTGTTTTGCATTACGTTCGCTGGTAATAATTTCGACATTTATAGGTGGTCCTACTATAAGTATCACTTAAGCCGTGCACCGCCGCTTCAAAACGAGAGTGAGTTGCCATCTTGGTGCCTGTGGGTTGGGTAGACATCCTGGCGCAACTTGGAAGTGCATCAGGCATGCCTATCCCACAGGCTTCTCGTGCTGCTGGCACATTTAGTGAATAGCCTTGATTCCTCATGCAAAGGCACATTGGGACAGACTTCCTTCATTTCGTCCATGATAATCCAATCTAATCGCGTTCCAGGAGCGTAATTTAAAATCGAAATATTAACTGGTCGATTATTATCAGAGTTTGCTATGGGCACTACAACTTTTTACTTTTGCAACTGTTAGTTTGTTAGTGTTTTTTCATAATATACCACCACCGCAATCAAATACCGCGATTTCTTATGGAAAACATGGTATTTTATGAATTATCTGTTTTTGGAAGAAAATAAAGAACAAGTATAATTGTTTTTTTAAGTTTATTTTCTTCACATAAAACAATACTTAAATGTATTCATCACAGACATTATGCAGCAATACTTAAAATAAAATGATGAGTTTGAAGAGTTGGTGATGGAGATTGAGTGAACAATAGGACAAATATAACTACTACAGTGAATGTGGTCAGTATCCCGTGTCAATAGAAGCTCCAAAATGATATGCTTTTGTCTTTGCTTGCTGCAGCCAGAATAATAGAGCCCCATAATGAGACAGATTTTGGAGAATAACATAGGGCATTAACTGTTTCCGTATGTTCAGAAAGAACAACTAACAAACGTCCCGACTTCCAGGAAAAAACTCGAATATTGCCATCCCAACATCCAATAACCAATACCTTTTTGTCTTTACGAATGATGAGAGAACTTACACCAGGATTTGTCAATGTTAATGATTTTTCAATGTGGAAACGAAGATCTGAATCAATCCTAAAAATGACTGCCATATCTGACTCTGTGCCAAACGCTCCTCTCCCACTGTCATTCTCAAAATCAACAGCCATAGGCACATTTTCTATCTTAAACTTACTAACACAAATTCCTTTACTTACATCCCACAGGAAAATATCTCCACTCTCATAACCGACCAATAAAAGGTTGTGGGAAAGATATAGAAAACTTTTCATTAACATCACTTCTCCTAGTTTAACTGAAGGAAAAGACAAGGTTTTCTCAATTGTAAAGCTATTTAAGTTAGCTAATTTTATGTCAGAATTTTCTGTTGGCATAAAAATTTGGTGGAGCGTGTCACTGTCAATGTCCATTTTACAGAACCCCACATAAGGATTTTCATAACGGTGAAGCAGTTCATATCCATTGGATAAACTCCAACAACTCACACATTCTCCTTTAATTTGGGTTATTATTCTGTCAGCAAAAACTTTAATCGCAAGGCATGATGAATTTCCAGCTTGGAATGACGATTTCCTACGATTGATCTAAAGAAAAAGAGAGAATTTCGTATCATTTGACACTTGTACCTTGAAAACTAAAACTAAAAATTGGCCGGAGCTTTAGAAAACAGAAATTTACAGTCAGATCCCAAACATGAACAAATCCATCCTGAGTTCCAGCATAGAGAGTATCATCAGTTCCAAAATCTATGCAAGAAACAGATCCCATTCCACCTCGTAGGACGTACTTCGGCTCGGGAGGAGGAGGAGGAGGTTTCAGCGACATGACGTAATCTGATGGAAAGAAAAAGTATTATTGATTAAATTACAATTCACCAAGTAAAAAAAATAAAAAATGAGAGAATTGGACTTTTTTTATCCACTAGAGAGTTTGCACTCACCTCTGTTGAACACCCGTATTTAGACGAGACAAAAATCTCAAAGACAGACAAGATGAAAATTGTCAGTAAGAGGCCGCGGAGCAGTGCGGATGCGGAGAGTGCGGCGTCAAGGTTCGTTGAGTTCCAGAATTCCCGCGAGATCTGACACGCTGCCTGCCTTTTGTGATCCCTGTGAGTAAGGAGACACTCACTTAAAACAACTTAACCTAATAATGAATAAGAAGTTTCGTTTGTAGTAACGTATAAACAAAGTCACCTCGCCACCACAAAAGAGCACAGATAGTTTAGTATGCGCAGCCAAATTTCAAGCTTTTCAACATTTAATACTTACGATTTTGATTAGGTGGGAAGGAGACAACGGGAAGGGTGGAGGGAGGGAGGTGACGTAGAACCGTGCGTACGTAACTGCTATACGCACGACAAAGAAGTTACAGAACTTTTGCTCACGTGGTTCGTACCAACTATAGAATAAATAGATAGTAATAATACCTATTATAAAACGAAAATTATCGGCAAATTCCTATATTTTTAGATTATTAACAGCTTTTATAGTATCCTCACAGTCTCTACTCTCCTATGAGAGTGGTAAGATACTAGTTAGCTTCTTCATTTTTCATACTTTGTGTTGGTACTGGAATATCTTTCCGCTGAGGCGGCGCTGGCACGCGGACGACACGGACGACGAGGCCAAACTTCTGGACAAGTTTGAACCTGCACCCTGCACCCACCCGACAACAAGAACGCCATCAGGAACTCCGAACTCCGCGTTAGCATCGTTCTGTTCTGTTCTAGTTGCTAGGTAAGTGGAATCTGTGTGCGAAATGACTGTGAAGCTATAGTTCTGTTACACTGGAAATCAAATACAAGTCTTGTTTGATGGAAACTCAGAAAGAAATAGAATTATTTGTGGTGGCTTCAAACATGCATAAATTGCACTCTCGAAGTATTCTTGGAGACGACCTTATTATTTCTTTTTAGCTTCCGTTTCTAAGAAAACCATTTCGCTCTTCACTAATTAAATATTGTTGAAGTTACATAGTATTTGTTTTCGCAGTGTGAGGTTGCTTTGTGCTACTGTACTATACCAAAGTGAACCTTGCTCGCGTCTATCTTTCTTGATTGGCTGGGGGCTTGTTTGTCTACATATTTTGATCAATGGGCATTATTTTTGTCAGTTTTCACTGGTTGCTTCTTGTATTTCTGTTCTAAAATGTCGATTATTCTGTGTTTTAGGAGTTGCAGGATGGCAGAATGTTTGAAGAGATCAGTGGATTGTGTAGATGGTGAGTAAACCTAACTTTTTAATCAAGTATGTTGCCATCTGCTGGTTTCACGTAATCAAGTTAGTGAACTGTAGCACTGAATTCTTATTTTCCTTTCAGGTGGTCGCTTGATCAAGTACCCGAGATTAACTGGCGCCATCATTCGACTGGAATCGGAGAGCGAAATCTCAATAAAAGATAGTAGCGAAAGTGAGAGTGAATACAGCTACCAAATGCGTGATACAGGTGAGAACAGAACTGGATCGATCTAAATGTTTGATAACAATTTACTAAGTTAGGCTAGTCTGGATTTTTTTGAACCGGATGTACTAATGATGTCTACCATTGTTTTCCTCTTGCGTGCCTAATGTGGTGCATCCACAGCACTCATGTACAGAATTTCAAATATCTCAGTGTGTATCTACCAACGTAGGATGAGGCCATGGAGTGGTTATTGGATTCGGGTGTGTTCCTCTCTGTAGTATGTGGAGAAGATTGTAATTGACTTTCACCATCAGTTCATTTATTGCCATTGGCAGTTTTGGGGGGATGAGAATGAGGAGTTGGGTCAACAATTGGCAGCTTGTGTTTCAGAACCTGAGTATCAGAGTGAACTTATATTGGCTTTGGCATTATAAGAAGTAATTTGTTACTATTGTAGTCTTTCAGTGTCAAAAGTTGAACCTTTTTGCCGTCTCCTAATCTCTTCTGCTGTTGTCTAAAATACTGACAGAATGTTTTAATTTAAGGGAATTCTAAAGGCACTAGCGAACATTTCATTAAAGCTGATCTTTATGTCAGATATCTCATGAAAAGACTAGTTATTCATGATTTTTGTTGGTGTGTGTGTGTCTATGCAGATTCCCATTGATCATCTATAAGTTTTATTTTCGTCATCTTATATAGGGGTGCAAGTTTTGCAAAAAGTTAAGACATTTTTCTTCATCTTTAATTTTATGCTTCACTTCACATAAGGTAAACTTTTCTTCTAGTATCTTTTTGTGATTGGAGTCATTGAGAAAATTCTCGGTTATATCTTTTGCACATGCATTTCATTATGAACTTTATAATTTTCAAGCCTAGAGACCAGACTCAGTGGTCTAATCTGTATGCGGATAAGAAGCCATGATTTGACCCAATTTTTGTGGCAAACTTCTCATTGCTGTCTAAGTCTAAGTCGCTGTTTTAAGAGGAAAGTGGGAGCTGCTGTGAATGGCGGAGGGGACTTTCGTGGGAAACACACTGTTCACAAGAGATTTGAATATGTCAAACAGCTGCTAAACAGTCATCTAGAATTTGGGCTCTTCTTATGCTCTTCATATTCATTTGTACTGAGTGCACTTGAAGTTCCCACTCTACATATGATTGTTTATCAAGCTGTCAATGACTTCTCTTGTGCTGTGTAGTCCATGGCTTTGGCCACACTGAGAGAGGAGATCTTGCCTTGCAAGCATTAATGATACTCTCATTCCAGATGAGCATGAGATATCAAGACTTCATTTTTATTTGACAAACTTTGTACGAAATGGTGTTGATGAAGTGATTTAATGAACTGTTGTGTGAACTGGTAGACTTTGAGCTCTTTACTGGACAATGTGTGTGCAGCCGGGTGCAGGGATCAGCAGTGTTGGCACGCCTTGCTTTGCCTGTTCACTTCTGGAGGTAGCACCTCAGCAAACCAAGTTTGCTCAGAGAACTTGCAGCCATGCAGGGTAGTCAAGGACTGTGGTGCATGCCGCCATGCTGGCTGCTGCAGTGATCCCTGGCTGAGTCGAAATGTTCTGTGTGCTTGTGAACATTAATGACACTCCATCCCATTGAATCCCCTCCAGCATCAGCGCGAGATACATCTGATACCTCATCAAAGTCAGAGGAATCAGAATATACTCTAGCCAGTCTGTCTGAAGGAGAGATTTCAGAGATCTCGTCTGGCCCTGATGTAAGTGGTCATTGGAAAATTTGGCCTAGTTGCACATTCTGAAAATGATTCTGGCATTTTGTACATTCAGTCTTGAAGATTGAAATTTTACTGTGGGAATTCCTGATACTTGCCTCTGGGCCAGGATATGCTTTTTGGCTCCCATCGATTATAAGCCTGCCAAAGGGATTCGGCAACATTTAGCTGCTCACATGTTTTACTTCCTCCCTCTTCGTTTTTCTTTTGTTCATTCATGTGAGAAGGTGTATTTGCTGTCTTGTTAACTGCGCATTTTGTCTTTTCATATCATAAATATTCTTATCCTGGGGATTTTCTCACAATGTTTATCTTCTGATGTGCAACTTTCCCTCTTCAATTTACTTGAGGATTTAATCAATTACATATGTTGGTGAGTAATGTTTATATTAATAAAATTGCTCCTTATTTTGCAGGATGTTTGTATTGTTGGCGATTTTGATCAGCTTGTATCTGACTTTGGGTCAGACATATCTGTTGTGGCTGACTTGTCAGATGTCTCCGACAGGTCATCCGATCCAGAAATCAGCAAAGCAGATTACTGGAAGTGTGCAAAGTGTGGCACAACTAACAAAAATCCTTGCTTTCGTCTGTGTATTAGGTGTTTTAGGGTTAGTCTAGTGCAAACGAACTCAGCATTCAGATATATCGGTCTCTTTGTGAATTACGTCAGTAATGGTGCTTTGTGGTGTTTCAGGAACGTAAAAGTGGACTACCTCCTCGCCCAAAAAGCCGAAAAACGGCAACGGCAACAGAAAGTGCGTGTGCTTAAAAACTTTAGCGTTAGTTGTGTTACATCTGAAAGTATGAAAAGTAATTCACTTGCATGTTCTTTTTTGCCTTAAGGATCCAGTCCTATTGAAACTCAAGACAGTGGCTTGGGCTTAAGTCAACAAAGTAGTCCACCAAGCGACCAACATGAGACAGCAGTAGAACCAAAGTGTGGCTGTTGCTTTGAAAGGCCCATTGACTCCATTTTTCTACATGGAGATGTTGCCCATCAAATATACTGCTACAAATGCTCCCAGCGTGTGTGGAAAGAGCGGAAGAGATGTCCCTGCTGCAATCGAGTGTCAAAGGTCGTGAAGGTGTATAGAGGACCTCTCATTGGTGGTGAGTACTCATTGGTTTCTACATTTTGTTTTGTCAAAGCTCTTCCAGAAAAATGTTGCTTATTCTTTCCATTCTGGCATTGCTTTAAGTAATGAATAGTTGCATTTTTTTTCTGTACTTGAATAAAAGTGTAACGACTGTCATTGTTTTGGGTTTTGTTACAGAGAATTGACGGAATCTGTGATATCAGTAAATTAGGGTTATACATATTTTCAAAATTGTAGGATTTTCAAATTGTAATGGTTTTTTGAATAGCTAGTTTGAAACCAAGATAAGATTTAATATATGATATGCGCTGAAGGGAAGAAATATAGAGGCAAGTTTCTGTTCATATTTCTCTTGGATTATTCTGGGCATTTTATGGTGTTCGTTTTTAAAGGAATCAAGATTACTTCAAGCAGTTACAGTTTATGTGTAGAAGTTTCATTGCTTGTATGCTATTGTGTCCTTGATGTCCTGGTAACCTAGCATAGCTTGGATCTTATTCGCAATCCCCCTCAATCATCATCAGGAGTGGTAAGTTCCCTCAGTTCTGATTTCACCGTGATCTCTTTCTTCAATTGAAAGAAAACTTATACTGTCCTTGCAGTGCTCAGTTTCTTTTTCACTTCATAGTTGTTAGCATTTCTTTTTTTTTCTTTTTTTCGTTGAGTGGGGAGGGAGTGTTGCTCAGAGGAGATATGCTGTGAAGATTGGGCTCTTTAGTGTCATCAAAGATTCGAGTTTTAATGTTTTATATTTTATGGGAGTGTTGGACTACTCCAATTTAAAATAAAGTAAACTCTTATCAGTTAATCAACAAAGAACTTATCTTGCTAGAACTGTGAAGTAGACATTGAAAGCTGATTTCATTGAATCATGCTAACTTGCAGCTTCACTAAAATTTTAAATTTAACTTTTCACTCATGTTAACTTCTTTGACACCAACTGTGCTCTCATTGTCAGTCAGTCTACCCTATATTCTGAGCTGGTAAGCTTTTCAACTCTTTTTAATTTCCATATTGTGAGAACTTTCTGAGCTGTGCAATCTCAATGTCGTGGGAGAATTTGTGGGTTGTCTCAAGTGTCCATTGGCTGCTTTCATTGGTTTCGAGATCTTATTTAATCTTAATAACTTCTGAGAAAGTTATGCAACCAGTATTCTTCATCCCACATTACTTACTTACTATGAAGTTTATCAACAAAAAATAGTGGTTTGAGTTCCGTTTATGTCAGCATTCTATTAATAACTAGTTTAATATGCTGCCAGAGTTCTGTATCTAGAATTTAAAAATAAATTCTCAACCCTTCAGTCTAAATTTATGGACACTGCTGGTCTTAACCAATTTTTCAAAGTTGTTGTATTTCTTGGTGTGGTTGTGGTTGGCGAAGTCTGGAATTTATTCTAAGCTATCAAGCTCATCAGAAAAAAACTATTTCTTTTTTTTCTCCCTTGCTATTTTGAATAAATATTTGCTCTTTAGAACCACTTAAAGCTGTCTGCCAAATTAATGTTTTTGCTGATCTGAATTTTTGTGACATCAGCAATGTTAGGCCAGGGGATTTTCTCGGTTCCTGTTCTTGTTTAGATTGGGACAGGAAACTCACTCAGTCGTTATATTCAGAGATTTTGTGAAATTTTCTTCCAAGTCACGGTGACATTTAAATTGTTTCTAACTTCTTAACAATTACCATTTTTCCATGGTGAGGATTTGTTCTCATCCTTATCTTTGACCGAGGTATATCATGAGTATTTGCTTCATGACTGGCATATTAAATAGATTGGTGAATCATGGGAACCAAAATTGTGCCATTAAGGTTTGCGTCAAGGTGGATACCACCTTGGTTTGCGCATCATTACCTAATTTATGAGGAAAATGAATTGCATTTGGCTTTGTTTTGTCAAGTGTTTTCAAAGTACTATTAATTTCCTCAATTATTGTGCTTCAATCTCTCTTGTTTTGCTTTGTTTATTAAGTATCAGGAACAAGGGGTGGGTAACATTCTTAACACTGAAGACATATACAAAATATGCACTCACCAACATTAGGATGCAAATCCTACTTTTCTAGTCCTTTTTTTTTTTTTGAGGGTTAAAAAAATTATTTTGTGTTTAGGTTTATTTTTTACACTGATATTCTTTGATGACAAATACAGTTTATTTTTGTAAAAACTATTGCATTGCTCAGTTTTTAGAGCACTTTTCTGTAAGCAGAGTAGTAATAAATGGTTTTGGAGTATGTGTGTTTCACTTGGGAGCACATATGTAAGAAAGTTCCAATAAACATAGGTAACTATCCTTTTGTGTCTAAGTAGATTTGCGACATTCCCTTCATAGTCACTGATGTAAACCATCATACACAGCAAAACTCAAACATGAATTTTTGCTACCCTTTTGATGTGTGGTTGCTATTCTTATGCTCTGCCTATTGAGAGGAGTCCATTCATGTATTATGTCTTGCAATACAATACATGAAAATAAATCAAGATGAACCCCATATTCAAAGGGCTTGAGAAATTGCTTACATTAATTAATATCTCACTAGGTAAAGCTTTCCATGCCATCATATCTGATCAATAGTGTGCTCAGTTTGCTCGCTGTTTGGCTGGAAAGTGGTTTATTGTGTTTGCAGAACTGGAAAGAGTGTGGTTTTCCAACATGCTGCGTTGGAGAATGTTTGATCATGATTTTCTTATGGGCTGCTGACTTTCAGCCAACGTTCAGAAATTCAAATTTTTCTCCATTTCTTAAATACATCATGGACTGACAACCATGAGTAAATAATAAAGCATGAATGACTTAAGATCGGCACAATGACTACTAAGTGACAATTGACGACACATGCTGTATAACTTTACAGCGCCTTCTCGTCACCTTACTCCCTATTGCACCGGCGTGAACTATATCATGAGGCACTCAAAATGATTCCAATAAGTCATTGCTGTGGGATTGCCCTCGACATCTTCAATGGCCACGGCGCATTCTAGTTCACATTCCTACACAACCTGATGAACTTCTTCCTTAAATCATACAGGACAGGATCTTTGTTCAAGCAAATTTTACGCCCGTAGACGCTATTAGGACAGATTAGAAAAGAAAGGCGGTCGAGGCAACTTGATGCTCTTGTATGTAAGTGTTTGCCGATTTGCCCACCCTACGCAATGTAACTTACAGAGTCCTCCGTAGAGAAACAATAATCCGGAATGAAACACAGCAGACGGTCTTCCCTAAAGATCCTCAAGGGAAAGACGAGCGAATCCAGTCCGGCGTTTTCATTGGCTGACAGATTACCGTGTACTGATTGGCTGATTTCGTTGGACGAAATCCTTTCATTGGTGCAGCCATCTTTGTTTTGGACGAAATTGCTGTTTGTTGTGGTCGACGCTGACGTTAGCACGCTCATCTTTCCTATTCGAGAATCTTTAGTCTTCCCCTTTTGAAGCTCGAGCGAGCGAGATAGCACGACCTCTTGTTGTTTCGGGTCGGATGTCATAGGGAAGGCTGTCACAGCTATCGAAGCCAATAGGGCTCGGTCGGATCGGTCGGTCTGATGTGGGGTGCGGGGATGGGAACGCGAGTGGGCGGGGGCGGGGGGCGTCTTGCCTGTGGCAGCAACGCTGCTTGTTGCTCGCAGGCAGTCAGCTGGTTGACAGCGAACGGACATCATCTGATCCGGGCGCACACTCCACTCGGGTACGTCTTCAAAGTGATGGTTTTCAACAGTGTGACATGCGAGTTGCAGTTGACAATTTGTAATATGATTTTTTTATTTTTTTTTGCCTTGAAAACTTTAACGCTTTGATTTCCCGTGAGTTGGACGCCCCACTTCCTTTCAATATCTAACGTCATATGGCATCCGACACTTTCCTCCTGAGGTCATGCGCTTTGTTCACTGACCTATGGAACTTTCTTCTCTCAGCGCGATAAAGAGTTATGGATGGGGCCCTCAGTCAGAGAAATGGCTTAAGGCTGTTGCTCTCGCTGATCGTAAGTGAATACCGTTTAGTTGCTCTGACTGCTTGGTCGGGCCTGGCTTGTTTGTTGTGTTATGCTCTAAGGCAGAACAGGGTGGTCAACGGGGTGTCAACTTGACCGGGGGGGGGGGGGGGGGGGCTCATCTTGACGACAAAGTGATGTCTGGTTGACCATCCTGTTCTGCCTGGGAATTGGTAGGTGCCCTATCAGACACAATGACACGTCACTATGATCTCACAGTGATTAGGAAAAGTCACATAAAAAGACTGTATAGGACTGAGAAATGACTGTTCTGATCGGTATGTCACCCATTGTTATTTTAGCATCGTTGCTTGAGGAGAGGAACGATTTGCCAGCCACCGCTGCCCAAACTGTTAGGACTGACTTCCGTTTGCACAATGCATTCCCCAGTCCAAAAAAAAACATGAATGATCCTATGGAACATCATGGGAAGCTTTCCCTCATGGGAGCTTATTATACTACACATTTTTTTACGATCATCCCTTCGGTTTGCCGTTGAAAACTCAAATCAACCGAGAGGACTACTCTCAAAGGACGTCATTCCTTTGCCCGGCCAGGGAAGTCCTTTTCGTCTTCTCAGTAGGATATGAGCAGTCTGGTTCTGTTTAGGTGTTTCACTCGATACCAACTTCGCCAATGAACTTCTCTTACATACCTTCACTGTGAAGGGGCTCTTAAGTCTCACATGGTATAACCCAGTGCGAAAGGACGATATCGAAACGATGTCGATTCGACACAGATGTCGATGATTTGTCGTTTTACATGTCGCTTTCGACTCGAAAGTGGTCCTGAAAGCGACAGGTTGGCGACATTCGACATCGAATCGACATCGTTTCGATTTCGTCGAATTTTCCTTTCTCACTGGGAAGTCACTTCCCATCGGAAGTTCCTCTCAATCATAAGCCGATCATGCGGCGACCATTGGACTGTTTGATTTGTTTGATTTCCTTGGGACATGTTCCATATCCCGAGTGGAAACATGTCGCTTTCGCTACCATGAGATTTGGGAACCGAGGATCCCGCGTATGACTAGCGACGGGCGGTTCATTGGTGTGGAGGCGCTAAGCGAGGTGTAGAAATGGGGCGGGGGGGGGGGGGGGACCTTGTCGTCCACGCGGTCATGGCTGAGCCTGCCAGAGCTGGCGGGCACGCGACCCGTTCGCCGCCGGAGTAGTGCGCGTTGCAGCCGGACGACCGTGTGAGAGACATAGTCCACCGGGCGCGCAGCAAGCTGCCATTAAATGGTACCATGGTACATTGTCAGCAGCGAGGTACCCGACGTACGGAGTGCAGTGTACTTGACGCGGCTACCCTCTGTACCGTGCTGTGTCTGTGCAGGTCCATGTCCCACCACAAGCTGGTCGATGACCCTGAGACGTGCGTGGACGACGCGCTGGCCGGCCTGGAGGCGGCCTTCCCCCAGCTGCTCGTCCTCCCCGGGGCGCGGGCCGTAGTCCACAGGGGGCTCGCCCCCAGCGACACAGTGGGCCTGCTGTCTGGCGGCGGCGCGGGGCACGAGCCCTTCTGCTCGGGCTACATCGGCTCGGGCATGCTCTCGGGCGCCGTGTCGGGCGCCGTGTTCGCCTCGCCGCCCGCCACCCACGTCGTGCGAGCCCTCAAACAGGTGGTCCGGCAGCACAGAGGTAGATACCAATTCAACCAAATCACTCATTCATTCGATCCGTATAAAAAAAATGTATTTCGTTCAACAATCTTCGTGAGCTGCCTCAATTTATAGTTCTTTTTGGGTTGATTCTTCTTGTCAAATACACATACCTTTTCACATAATTTGAAAAGAATTGATCACAATCCTCTGGTAATAATTCCACTAACATATCTTTTTCTTTATTTCTTTTCAGGTGGCGTTCTGCTTGTCATTCCGAACTACACAGGTGACTGCCTAAACTTTGGACTGGCTATGGAGTGGGCAAAGAGAGATGGTATTCCAGTATGTTTGTTTTCTACTTCTGGACATTTATTTCTTCCCAACTACAATCTTTTTTAGAATGTATGTACTTTTTTTTATTATCAGGTACAGACTGTCACAGTTGCTGAGGATTGTGCTTTACTTGAGAGTGGGAAGGGTTCTTCAGCTGGTCGAAGAGGAATGTGTGGTTTAGTTTTTGTGTACAAAGTAAGTATCAATGTTAAATGATACCACATTTCGATACCTTGAGTTCTAGCTTTGTACCTCCTGTTTTACTGTGAAGATTGCAGGCCAGCTCGCATCTGAAGGTGTCTCATTGACAGAGCTAGCAGAAACTGCTCAAAACATTACAGACAACATGGCAACAATGGGACTCGCCATCAGACCATGCACTCTGCCAGGATCAGTTCATCCCCTTTTGAAATTGGATGAAGGTAGTGTGGAGCTGGGGGTCGGTGTGCATGGAGAGGCTGGTGCGAGAACCATTAAGGTAGAAAATACTGAAAGTACTGATATATTTAGTTTCTGCCATTATGCTTTGGAGTGCATTTACCTTATATTTCTAATTACAGATGTCATCTGCTTCAAACCTGATTTTGGAAATTCTGAGACCCATTCGGAGTGTTCTTCAACTGAAAAGTGCAGAGAGAGTTGCTGTTCTTGTCAACAATTTAGGTGGTTTATCTCAAATTGAACAGTGGGTTGCAGCAGGTATCATCCGGAAGCAGATTGGTACATACCCATTATTAAACAGAAATATTTCAAAAGTGAATCCCAATCCCAAAGTGTCTCTTATTATCTTGTAATTCTTTCATCCTCAGAATCGTGGGGTGTTCATGTAGTACGTTTGTATGCTGCTCCCATTATGACGTCTCTGGAGACTTCAGGATTGCAAGTTAGCATTCTCAGACTCACTGATGAGTGGCTCAGATGTTTGGACAGTCCTACATCTGCACCAGCCTGGCCAGGTTGTTCTCTCTCTATTCCATCTCAAGTAGACCATTTGTCTGAGAACATAGTATCGGAGACAGAAGATGCTAAAGTTCAGGTATCATAATTTGATTGCAAAATTTATTTTATGTTTTTTTTATATTACTTTTTTTCTTTTTTCAAATGAACATATTTTTTTGTTTTATCTGTTAGGATTTGGGAGGACCTGAGCTTCATTTGTCATGGGCACGGATTTTAAAGGAGGCTTTGGAAATAGCTGCATCAGATCTAATTAGTAATGCTGACAGGTTGAATGAATTAGATAGTGGTTGTGGAGATGGAGACTGTGGATCAACGCTTGCTAGATTAGCTAAAGGTTTGGATATTTTCCTAAAAACTCTTCTGGCAAATAATTAATTTTGTTATAAAATGTAAATAATATGCACAGTTGTGACCAAAGGAAACCATATTAACATTATTTTGTATTTGTCTTCTCCTTTTCAGGATTACTATTAAAACTTCCCTCACTATCTTTCAGCAACCCAGCCAAATTGTTGCTTGAGTTGGCAACTTTGTCAAGCACAACTATGGGTGGAACATCAGGTGCTGTTTATGGCTTATTATTTTCTGCTGCTAGCTGTGCGTTCGCCAATACCAGTGCTGACAGGCCTTTCTATCTGCTAACTCATATTGCAAAGTCCTGGGAGGAAGGTCTGCAAGGAATCATGCTTTACAGTAAAGCCCGAGAAGGAGATAGAACAATGGTCTGTATCTTTGTCCTGTGTTTAAAGGTGGTGCTTCAGTACAAAATTATGAGCTCCTTACTTATTTGATTTTTAATTACAGCTTGATGCATTGATACCAGCTTGCCAAGAGTTTAAGAAATTAGCAACAGAAGGTGCTGATGGTTTAGCTGCACTACAGGCTGCTGTGTCGGCTGCTAAAAAGGGTCGAGATGGTACAGCCACTATGTCTGCCAGGTTGGTAGTGTTTTCAGTGAAACGTTTTGGTCATGAGAATACTTATGGAAGTTTCTTGTGTTATTTTTGTCCTGTTCATTTTTAGGGTTGGCAGAGCAAGCTACGTCAATGACTCGCACCTTGGTGGTGTTGATGCAGGAGCCCATGCTGTAGTGGTGTGGCTAGAAGCATTACACAAGGCTTTTACATCCATGAAGTAAACACTACACAATTTCATTTGTTGCTGTATTTGTATATTTTGCATTTAACGTATTTTCATTAAAAATTCATTCTTTAACACAATTTTGTACTTGTGTATCATTTTAACCACCAGCAACCATAATGAAAAGCTCAGACCCAAACGTGGAGCAGACTTCATTGTATGAATGACAGACAACCTAGAACGCGGCCTGGCCCTGCCCGCCCACACACCACGCTGGGCTGGCGACGGCACCCCGCGAAGTGCAGCGGTGCTTCAAGAACCCGCAGCTCGTAAAGCGCCCGGCAAGGACGACCCAGAACATTATTCTCAAAACACTTGCCAAGAAAGGCAGCGGTTTACCTACGCATGACCACGAACGCTTGCCTCTTGCTCGGTTATTTCCCGAAACTATATAAACGGGCAAACATTTCTCAAAGGCAGGGATGGACCACACGCGCACAGTGGTGGATCCAGAAAGACTTTGAAAGGGGGCTGACGTAAGTTGCCTATCAGT
This sequence comes from Aptinothrips rufus, assembly GCA_902196195.1. NCBI lineage: Eukaryota > Metazoa > Arthropoda > Insecta > Thysanoptera > Thripidae > Aptinothrips > Aptinothrips rufus. Next base: position 22,160 of record CABIKL010000024.1, on the reverse strand, counting down.
GGCTTTGCCTACCTTCCTTGGGGTGATGGGGTGGGGTGAATCCCCCATACTGCCTTCAGACTGCCAGCGGCGTGATCGGAGAACCCCCTCTCGTCACTCAGTCACGGGAGTCACTCACTGCTCGCTCACTCTCACTGCTCACCAAGCTTGCCAGATGCGGATGAGCTTGGTGAGCAGTGAGTGACCCCCTCCCGTCACTCACTCACGGGAGTCACTCACTGCTCGCTCACTCTCACTGCTCACCAAGCTTGCCAGATGCGGATGAGCCTGGTGAGCAGTGAGTCACTCCCGTGAGGGAGTCACGGGAGGGGGTTCTCCGATCACGCCGCAGAGCTCAGGCTCAAAGCAGAATAGGGAAGTCCCGCCAGGTCAGACCGCCGAACTTTCCTCGCGCTATCCATCCATTTTTGTCGATTCGATGTCGAATGTCGCCAAGCTGTCGCTTTCAGGTCTACTTTCGAGTCGAAAGCGATATGTAAAACGACAAATAATCGACATCGGCGTCGAATCGACATCGTTTCGACATCGTCCTTTCGCACTTATTATTTTTTTATTTTACTTATTGGTTGACTGGATACAGTAATTTCAAGCTGGATATAGGACGGTGTTGACACGAAGGGTCTCCGCGTCGACAAATCTGGCCCCTCCAAACCGGCCTCCAAGCCTGAGTAGGCAACATTGCGACAGGTGCGTGACGCATTGCCTACTAGCAGGCTTAGAGGCCGGTTTGGAGGCGCCAGATTTGTCGACGCGGAGATAGACCCTTCGAGACCACACCGTCCTATAATATTCACCTTGAGTAATTAATACATGGAGCTGAGGAACAACCATTTCCTTAAAATCATATTTGCACATGCACTATGTGTGGAAGTCGTTCGCAGCATTAAAAAAAAAAACAATTAAAAGTGTATAGTTTCAGAGCACCTTGTTTCAGAGTAATTGTATTTTCCTAGACCCTCCCAGTGAGAAATGCCATTAGAAACGATATCGAAACGATATCGAAACGACGTCGATTTTGCACTTTTGATATCGTTTCGACATCGTTTCGATATCGTTTCGGATGGCATTTCTCACTGGGAATTTCCTCCACCTTCCTTTTGCCCTCGAAGTAAGTACTTAAAATTGGAATCCCGTCTCATTTCCTCTTATGTTAAGTACTGTCTTGCTTGTCTTCTGTAATTTTCGAGTGTATACTGTGCTCATGACTAATGAATCCAACACTTTCCACTACAAATTACAACCTTCACAAGATTCCCTCCGATTCCACGGCGGTGATTCCCTCGTCCCTCGTCTTCTTTGACATTTGACAAATGACAAGCGTTCTCATAGTATGAGAAATATCGATTGATACTGCTTTCAATCAGTTGCCTAGTTGACAGTTTACAGTAAATTGTTTACTGTTCGTGTGAAGTCATTGTCACAGATTTACGACGGATTTACGTTAATCATCTCGGCGTTCGCGTATTAAACTGAAAATGGATGATGTCGGTGAAGAGGTGCTTATTAATGTGAACTTAATATCCTACTCATAAGTCTATCAATTCTACACTCTAGTTTGTGCAGAACTTCTGGTTTTCCAAATTTCAACAATGATCCTGTCTAATTTTGTTTGTCATGTTCCTGACATGTTTTCAGTTTTATTACCGAATAATTTGTTTCTCCTTAGGCGCTGGAATGCTTAAAATCGTGAAATCAGATCCGAATCTTCTATTATTTTCAGTATTCTTTCACTAAAGAAGAGGTTATGGACTAGATCGAAATATTGCATTTTCACTTCCACATTTTTTTCTTACTTAAAGTTTATAAAAATTCGTTATTTATCATATTACTTACGTGTCTATTACCTAGCACAGCTTGATTTTCTAGGTTTTTGATTTTTGAGTAATGTTTAGGAAAAGTCAGCACGTACACAATGTTTGTGATTCTATGCTGTAACTGCAGAGGTCATTAATTGGTTCTTGTCACAGCTGGAGTGAGAATGCTATGGCCTGATTATTTGTTCTAACAGTTTTGATTGTCTAAACTTTAAAATTAGGTTACATCAAAATGTCCTGCTTAGAATCAGAAATGTGCTGGTTTCAGGTCAAAAAATTAATTAGCTTGTTTTTGTATGTTTCAGAGTCAGTTTGTGGTGGATGAAGTCAGCACAATAATCAAAGAAGCTGTTGAAAGCACCATTGGTGGAAATGCTTATCAGCATGCAAAAGTAAATCAATGGACTTCATCAATTGTTGAAACTCTACTCGGCACTCTCACCAAGCAGCAGAAACCTTTTAAATATATTGGTATGTTTGTGGTATCTTTAAGCATATCTTTGGCATTCAGCCCATTAACTGATCTCATTCTGTATCTCCGTGAACTTTTTTATCTGTTTAAAACAGTAACATGCACCATCATGCAGAAGAATGGCGCTGGCCTGCACACAGCTTCATCCTGTTTTTGGGATAACACTACAGATGGCAGTTGTACAGTTCGTTGGGAGAACAAAAGCATGTATTGCATTGTTTCTGTGTTTGGTCTGGCAATTTGATGTAAGAACTAGAAGGCAGTCCATGGCCTTGATTGTTGACTGTAAATACTTCAGGAAGTCAGAGAAATTGAAATTTGGGTAATCTGGTTTTCTTATCTGTACTCATGGTTATGAGGCAAGAGAAATCTGGAACTAAATTATGTTGCTATGTAATATTTAACAGTTTAATTCTCTGTGGCATTTACTATTTCCTGTCGCTTTCATATTTATACATTTTAATTTTTGTGCAATATCATTAAATTTAATATATTTTAAATGACACTGATAGTTTCTTCAGCAGCTAAGTCTCTATCTCCTTTTTTATGCCTTTGGTTGCTGAACTCCAGCCAATTAAGTGAACTAAATGAGGTGTAGAATTTTTGTTGTGATATGTGTTGTGTTACGAGTGAGCAAATGGTCTATCATAGGAAATGTTTTCATTTATTTATTCTCTTCTGTGGTCTCTCCTGTGCTATCTGAAATATCAATTCCGACTTTTTCTGTCACATGAAGTGACTGCTTTACAATGGATTGAATTCTCCTTAATTCAAATATTCACCTCTCATGCCTCTGTGCCTTAATTGTTACAAGACTAATTATATTTTCTTCACAGCAAATTTCCATTTTGAAATAAACAATAATTTAAGCCATCCTGTTTCATTCATTCAATATTACTCTTTTCATCTGAAAAATACAAAGCAAAATCTTTCTTTAAAATAATTTGCTGGATCTCCAAGCTCCTTTGGCAGATGTAAGTGGAACTTGATTTTTCGCAATCATACCCTACTGAAATTCAGAGGGAAAATCAAGAAAACGCGAAGCCATAGTAAAACTCTGAAACACTCCAGGTGCTGTTCGTAAAGAAAGGTTAAAAAAATAAAAATAGAAAAGGGATGAAATGTGTAAAATAATCGTACCGAATGAAATGCAATTTCTTCGTTTGCCTTGGCACGAAGTTTCGGTCTACAAATTTTGTCATGCAGTTGGTACTTCCGAAGCGCGAGCGCAAGAGTGTGTTCAAAATCAAAGATGGAAGATTGCATGTAAATAGAGACAGTCAATAGATATGTTTGAAACGACGCAGATTTTTTATTCAGCTTCTTTTTTTAACGTTTTTATATACTTTCTTGGAAAGAAACTAAGTAACGATTCATGGAAGTTTTTTGGTTGATGTTTTTGTTGTAGTGCCAAGATTTCGTGTCAATTTCTTGTCAGAAATTTGATTATAACCTAAACCGCCGGTGTCTTTTCTATCTGATACAATTTGAAGTTAGGTGTGTGTTAAATGCCTTAATTGTTCGAAATGTATTCAGTATATTTATTTGTGTACCATGCTTGTCATTAAAAAAAATTGCTGTCTTTTTGATGCATTGGTAACTTATTTGCAATTTTGCTAATCTTTGTTATGTTTTTGAAACAAAGAGGATTAAAGGATTCTGATGCTTTTTGTTGTTCTTCTGCCAAAGCTATTGATGGTTATTGCTCTCAAAAAGAACCATTCTCACATCAAGCTTGTAAAGCTGTGGTGATGTTTTGTTTTGCAGAATGGATATGTTAGGGAATTCAGCTATGATCTCTATTTGGGAACATCTGAGAGACCCAGTATTGTCTTCAGCTGAAGAATCAGACAGCAGAGTTATTGAACGAACTTTGACAGCTATCAAGAATAGCTGTCAAGTTAAGAAGAATTGGTTCGTTCCTGTGACAAAGGGTATTGAAGATCCGGAAAACCAAGCTCAGCGTGAAGAACAGTTTACTGGTAAGAAATTCTTAAGTAAGTTGACTATGAAATGACAGGAGGATCTGAAATGATTGATTTTTGTTGTTATCTCTGCTGCAGCATTCTGCACATGGCTATTAGGAAGGTTGTTATGTATACTAGGAAGAGAATCCCTTATAGATATTCACCCCTCATGTGTCAAAGCACAAATTTGTATCCTTGAAGTATGTGCTGAGAATCGATTCATGTTACGATTTTTCTTTCTTGAATATCTCTCCTGTGTTAAGGGTAAGTTGTTTTTCCTTTTGGCACCATTCATCTAAAAATGGTTTATCTGCATGAAGCAAGAATGAAACAAATGATTTAATTCTCACTGAGACAGCTGTTATTTGATTTTGGATGTTCCCTTAAAGGCTATCATACTTTTTTGCAATACCAGTACACCTAAACTTTTCTTGAAATCTAAAATAAAAGATGTGGTAAAACTCAAAAAAAGTTTCTTTTGACCTATTTTGAGAATTTTCTGAAAATTTAGTTCTGTCCAAACATTTTCAAGGAAAGGAATGTGAAATTGTTGGCATTTTAATAAACTTCCTGCCTTATCCCCTTTTTAGTGTCGTTATTTTTTAGTACATTGGTTACAGATTTGTTGGAACTGCAAACGTCAGAAACTCTTCGTAGTAATGGACCCCATTTGCTTAAAAGATTTACTCCATTGCCTTCGAAAGCACTAGAAGAACTTGATTTGGTTCCTAAGTACATTTTAATAAAATCCCAGGACGTAATCAATAATTTGGAAAGCTACTTTGTTGAGGTAAAGTAGTGTTTTTAAATCAACTGAACTTTCGTGAAGTTCTGTATGTAATTGGCTAATTATCTCCTATCTCTTTTTCAGATATTAGAATCAATGATTCCGAATGTTGTGGATCTACATGAGGATCTCCTTGAAAAATGTTGGTTTGTACTTTGTGAGGTTTTACAGCTTGGTACTCCAGATTTGAAATTGGCTGTCCTGAAAACTCTTTTAAAAGTCATGTCTGTGTCCTCCTTTTATAACAGAACTGTAAGTATCAGTGTTTTAAATTGATCTCTTCACAGCTAATTGTGTGGAGTTCATGCAGACTTTTAAATGTTTTATTTCAGGCCTTGGCAGAGCTTTGTAACACCTTGAAATTCATTACCCAAGCCATCCCAAGTCATTTGTTGGCGAAAGACCAAGCCACAGTAGTGCAGAATCTCTTGATTGGTATAATAGATCTAGTACATGTGACTGTTTCTAATGGATCCTGCAGCAATGATGTGTCAAGACTGAAGGATCTGCTGACTATACTGCACAGTGTGATATGTTTATGGGACTTAGAGTGGAAAACTGGTAAGTCTTCAATAAATTGTTGTTTTTCTCTGACAAAAAAAAAGACCCCCCAAAAAACAGAAAAAACACAAGACGGGGCTTGGGGTAAACTGTGTGCAAGGATCAAGGCTGTCTCAATGCAAGCATTGAAGCTGAGTGTCGACATGTTAAATGGTAGAGGGGCACATTAGGCCTGTGACAAAGCCAAGCGCATAACACTTAACGCCCGCCTCTGCCCTGTACACAACCCAGCTGGTATACAAAGATAAAGGCTGGGTCTAAAGACCGCCTGAAAAAGTTCAATCATTTTGTTTCTTTTTGGTCTAAAGAAATATGGTCGTAAATGCTCAAAAATTTATAATTTATTTGACTCCTTTTTTTACAGATACAGGTTTACGTAAGGCATGCAGCTGTGTTGTCCTTCTCTTAGATTTTCTGGCATGCGAATCCATCAATTTAGCTAACTTTCAATTTCTTATGAAGAAATCAAGAACCCAAGAGGTAGGACTTAAAGGGACCTTTGCTTGTAGTAAAGTCTCGTCAATTGCAATGGAACTATTTCTCTTCTTCGTTTTTCTATTCCTTTTCTTTATACAAAACTATGTGATAATTATAAAAATATTTCTTTTCAGTTTGCTGTTACAATTCTAGAGAAATGTATATTTTATGGAATTGTTGACCATGTAACATCCATAAGTGAATATAAATCAATAGTGATGTCTGAGAGAGGCTGTATTCAAGATCAACATTCCAGGTACACAACTTCATATCAAAATATATTATACCATTTTTTTAGTTTGCATTTGAATTTTGTTGCTATTAGTCGAGAATTCAGATGTATAAAACCAAAAAACGCAGGACTGCAAATTATTTTCTAATATTGTGCATTTTATGTGGATGAAATCTTCTTGTATCATCAATTCATGTTCCTATTCAATGGGTGTTATTGTTTTTAACTCCGTCTTATAAAAAAATATTTTGTTTTGGTGTGCGGTGCCATATTAGCACTATTTCAGCTCACCTTAATGCTGTACAAACAATACCGATTTGGTCATCATTATCTCATCAGATGTGGACGGACATTTCCTCCTTACAAACAAATTTCCCTGTCCAGCCATCAGAACAAGCAGTGCAAGGAATCATTGATATTGTCGGGAAAGTGCAGGTATTAACCTCTGTTAATTATATTCTGTGCTTCTCATTGTATGATCACTTTTCCCTGTCTTTGTAATAAAATTCTTAAATTGTTCTCAACAGTCTATTATTAGGTGTGCTGTAGGTGTTCACATCCTCTACTTTTCATGTCCACAATCAAAGGTAGTGAAAGTCTCATTTAACTTCTTCCAAGAAAAGGTTTGTTTCCTTCGATTGCTCTATGTAATTTATCTGTATTGTGGCGGCTCATTGATTGATCGGCCATACTGTATTTTCATTTATTTATTAGAGTGTGTGTTTCGTATGTTTCAGGTTGGGGAATTGATCTCATTCCTTAATTTCATTCTGATGCAACTTCCCTCACTTAAAACCAGCAGTGTTGCTGTAAGCTTTTGTGAAGCGATTTTCACTTCTGTTATACTTTCTGTGAGGTACCTCTTTCTCCTACCAGAGGTCTATTCTTCCTCTACAATTGACTTGGAGCTAGCTACATCAATACTTGCCATTCCTTGGATCGGCTCTGATGAGAGGATTAACTTTAAGATGGAAAATCATCTCGCTCAGATGCCAAGTTTGTTTCCAGAAATTCAATGTTAGTTGTGATATTCTCCCTCTAATTTTAATTTTATTTTGTGAAGTTCCTGTATCTATATGTTATCTTAAAGTACTGTAATATTTACAGCGGTTGAAATGAGAACTGCGACCATACATGCTCTCACCTGCATTCCTTGCAGTGAGGCAGCTGAATGGAAATTTTCAGCATTCCTCAAAGTCATTGGCAAAATTGAAGATCCTTTAAATTTAAGGCTCGTGTCAGAAATAATACAATCTTTACCCGTGCTTCTTATGGATCCTACCCTACATCATTCTGATTTGTTGCATAATATCTTACTCCCAGCTTTACAAGCTAACAGTGAACTGATTTTGAAATCAGTTTCAGAAGTGTTTTCACCTGTAGTTTGTACCTTAGCAGGCAATCTGTCAGTAGTGAGGTATGTTAAAAAAGTAGGATACTCAATTTGCGTTTCATATTCATACTTACATACAGCTTTCTCATTGGCTCACTCAATAATCTGTGCATTTTGGGCACCATATCAACTTCTTACATTAATCTTGCTTCTTTTTCTAATTGTTTCTCTCATTTCAGTACCCTTGACAGTAATGGCCTTCCAAAGAGAAGTCATGTCTGCCTGACATGCAACAAAAATTTCCAAGGCATTCATGTTGATGCACAAAATATTCTGATGGATGTGAAAAATGTTATAAACATTGCCATGTCATTGCTGTCATCTCCTGTGGTAGCTGTAAAGCGCAATATTGCTGCTTCCCTTAGCTCCTTAGTTCTACATTTACCTTCAATATATAAACCTGATGTTGTCAATACATTGATGAAATATGCTGAGTATGTAAGGTTTTACACACATACAACACAGCCTTGTTACAAAAGTTTCAAATAGTTTTCTTTGTAATTCTTTGTTTCAGGGATGACGACTTCCAAGTCAGATTAACATTTTCAAAGATGGTGAAGTTTCTTATATTTTCACGAGATTGGATGGAAGGAAAAGAAGTTGAGTCTGAGTATTTACGCGAAGAGCATATTCCATTAACTCAAGTTGACCGTATTGAACTATCACACTCCCGGCCTCGATTGAATACAGTGCTGAAAATGTTGCTCTCTGCACTGAATTCGAGACTCAGTCAGAAAGACAGTGAAGATATTACCTTGCAAGACACTTTATTATCAACAATAGTGGACATAGGATGGTGAGTTCACATGTGCTCTCACAAGGAGTCTAAACCCAAGAGAAAAGTCATTGAAATTTTTATTCCTAACTCATTAAGGTTATTCAGATGTACTGTGTACAGTTCCATGGACTTAGATCCAAAAATTGTAGAAGCTGAATCAAATATACTTAGCTCTATTAAATAAAGTCACATGAAGTTACTGTTCAGAAAAGTCATTAACAGCTTCCACAGCCATGTCCGTCGCCACCAACATTTTCAAACTGTGATGTACTCATGCTTCCTTATGGGAGACAATCTTGGAGTGGGCTGTCATTTTTTTCTTCTTTCTTTTTTTAGTGTTCCTTTGGATTGTGTCCTACTTCCAGTGTTGAAGATTGTGTTAATCTCTGTTTCTCATCCGAACTTCAGACAACCTTCTCGTGGACAAGTGTATCTTAAACGCATTGCAATTGCTCACAACACTAGTGTTAAAAATCTCTACCATCGCTTTCAATCTGATTTATGCCAAGTAAGTTTCTACTTCACACAGTATTTTCCCTCAGTTTCGGAAGTATGTTGAAATTCCTAGGCTCAAAAAAGAGTTTTTTTGAACCTTGCAATTGTGAGCACTCTGCATCACTTGTTGAAATGAAAGATGCTGATATATTTGAATCAAAGCGATTTTACATTAATGCTACTAAGATACTCAAGCCCTATATTACTTATCACTTCCAATATTGCTTTGTAAGCTAATCTTAAATTACTGTGACTTTAGGTTTTGATATGTGCCATGGGTATGAATTTCCATGCTAGATTCATGTGGACCAAAGTCATGGACAAAGTTGTCTACAGTTTTGGATTTGAATCAACTGCTATATGGCTAAGGCAGTCGTTGCGGTATGTTTCACCCTTTATCATGGTATATGTGGTGAAACTCGATGACACACCTTTTTTCAACAAAGTTCTGGAGCTCCTGCGATGCTCTGCAGCCCCTCTCGTCAAGGAGTGCTTCCAGGTAATGTCTTATACGTTATGTTTTTCTTATGTTTTTCAAATGTTTGTCAAGTTGCTAATCTGGCAGTTCTTTTCAGTATATTTACCCATACATTATCCTGAATGAACCTGAAAAAATTGTGCAAGAATGTGTTACAACAATGGAAAAGGTGTCAGGAACAAATGCCAACGAACTGATTTTGTCCTCTTTCAAGGTATGTTTATTTCTCACTCAGATAAATTTTGCATTTGATCCTTCACCTGTCCTCTGAAATTTTATCTTAAAAATTTTCAGACTATCCATAATGAGCTTCTTCTTCATTACCATAGTAAGAAGATGATCGTTGAAGAGGGTATTTGTCGATTAATAAGTGTATTGGAGAACAGGGATAGTGAATCTGCAATTCTTCACAATAGTCCACTCAGCAAAACGGTTATAGTAAGGTCTTCTTTGTTGTTTTTTTTCTTTCTTTTTTTCATTAGTTTGCATAAGCAGACCAAAGGCAAGTTATCTTTCATGTACATTGTTTCTAAATATATAACTTATTTCAGGCAAAACATTTAGAGACACGCTTCCTTGGTGTATTGGTGCATTTTGACTCCTTATTGGAATCATCAATTGCTGAAGAAACCAGTAAATTGAATGCACTTCAGTCTCTACCTCAAATAATATTACTAATGGGATCAAAGTATATAACCCCAGTGCGGTTCAAGGTATCCTAACTGAAACTGATTTCCTTTTTATTGTTGACTTTTTTGTCTCTTAGGCATCATGGAAATTCATTCTAACTATGTATGTTTTTGTACTCATTGTTTTGCACTGTGTGTAGGTCTTATCAACTCTAAGAACTGCTCTTCGTCTCACTCATTGTGACTTCCCCCACTTGAGTTGTGGTGCATGGGAAGCTTTTATTCAAAGGTAAGATCCTGTCATGACCACCCATTCAGTAACTTATTTTCAGAGAATGCTTATATTTTAGAACATTGCAAATGATGAGTACAATTACAATTAATTTACTGAACTTTTCAGTGTGGACATTAAAGAACTTGGCCCTCTCCTCGGAATTGTCACTGCCTCTCTTTTGCCACTGCTGGATCAATTTCCCGAGAAAATTTCAGAAATGCTTGAGTGGTTGGTTGTGAAACATGAACGAGAATTATCAGAGCACATTCCTGATCTGTTTTTCTTGCCAAATGAAACAGTCCTGCAAGATGTATACAAGATTGTTCAGAAACATGTGTCCAAAAGAAGACAGGATCTTAATGAAAGTCAAAAGTAAGTATTAAGTAACATGTTTCTCTTTAGCTTTCTCTGTTTGAATCTCAGGTTTCTGTTCATGATAGTGCGGCTCTACCGAATGTTTTCGTCCAATAATTTTTATATTTTTTACAGTTTAGCGGACTATCTTCAACAACCGTTGCGTTTCATTTCTCATGACAATGTGGATATACGTCGACATGGATTGGAATATCTTTTATCACTTTTAAAAGAGAAACAAGCTCAGTTCACTAAATCATTGCTTCATGGAGAAGCTGTACATGATGATATTTCTAAAGTAATAAGCGTTTTACTATTTCATTGCCATTGCTTTTCTGTTTTTATGGTAGATGTGTGGAATGTGACAATTTTTGTTATGCCTGTAGCTTCTGCGTCTTTTAGTGGAGGGATGTCGGGATAGTGACCAAGATATCCGACTTCTTTGTGTTGAAAATCTGGGATTATTGGGTGCCTTGGATCCCGGTCATCTACCACACAAGAAGCCTTCATTAGGTACAATTTTTTAATTACTCCTTCATTGCATTAAACTGATTGTTTCTCTGACTTAATCATGACATCATTCTGGGCCCCCATATTTCTGTACTTTTCTGCAGGTATACCTCACATTTTGAGTGTGCATTGCGACCAATTTGCTATCCAGGCATTGACAGTATTAGCAAAAGCATATCAAGCAGCAAGAAACACTCGCAATCTTGATTCTTTTTCGCTCGCCATTCAGGTAATGTAAGAAGTGGTGCAGAATTTTTTCTTATTGTGAACGATTTTTATGGTTTTTAAAGGGTTGTGCTCACAGCTATTAGTTTTGAATCCTTTTTTTATTTTTATTTCTCATTGTGTGTCCTGTAGGATCTTCTTAAATTCTACAACATCTCATCAAACCCACTTGATGCACGTAAAAATTTATGGGACTCATTTCCAGTTGGTATTCAACAGATTATGGCACCATTGGAAAATTCCTCTTATATTATGACAGAGCTACAAAAAGATACTGTGTGGCCTCATCCTTTATTTGGGTTTGTAAATTTTATAACAATTATTGCGGTTAAAATAAGCTGTGTAGAAATTTCATTTATAAAGATGTCAACAGCCTCAAAAATTCTTTTGCAGAACTAGACATGCTTCATCACTGACAACTTGGGCTCATACGTGGGCATGTCGTATTGTGAAGTTTATAGAAGAAAAGAAAGCAAAAGACGTTTTCTTAGCCTGCATTCCTAGCCTGAAGACAGATATTAACTGTGTTCTCTACTTTCTTCCATTCATTCTGTGTGAGTAGATGCTGTATTTTCTTCCTCTAGTTCAAATAATTGCAAACTAACAAAACTTCCTACACATCACTGACCTTTGATGTCATGTGCTTTATGTGAATTGCAGTGTACGCTGTCATCCCAGGGCAAGAAGATCAGCATAAAATGATGGTAGAGGAGATGACATTCATTATTCAGCAGCGTTCCCTGCGAGAGGAGCAGGAAGAAATGGAGCAAACAAATGTTTCAAAAGAAAAGTATCAAGTTCCTTTGAATAAATCTGTTTCTCTTCCTCAACCTGTGGACTCTGACAGTACAACACATGCTCTGTGTTCTAAAACAGTCATAACATTGCTTGACTTTCTGGATAAGTGGGTAGGCTGGTCAAGGAAAAAAGAGGAAGGTTCTATAAATGACAATGGCCATGTGGAAAATGTTTTAAGTAATCAACTTTTGTCAAACTTGTATGAGTAGTGTTTACTTTTTTAAGCAGTTTCAAATTTTAATATTTATTATTATCCGTAGGCTTTTTAAACCAATTTTCAAAACTGGATTTGGCTCATGGAAATTATGACGTGAATGAATATGCTAGAGCTTTAATGTACTTAGAAGACTTCTTAATGGAGGATAAAGAAACATTGAAAGACCAAGATCATCTCAGCTTCTTGGGAGTAATATGAGTTTCTTTTATCTGAATGTATATTAATGCAGAATCGTTGGGAAACTGTCATAATTTTCTCCTGTCATCTCTTTTTAGAGAATCTACGCCCAGATGGATGAACCTGATGGTATCAAAGGAGTGCTGGCTATTCAATGCAGTCAACCAAAGCTGTTGGATGCTGTTGTGTATCATGAAGTAGCTGATCAATATCAGGTCAGTCAATTTCTGGGCCTCCTGCATTTGGTGGACTGTAGCAGATGACTCTTCATCACCTCTTAGTTTGTTATTCCATAGATTGATACAGCTAAGGCAGTGTACTGTTAAATTTTTATTCTTTGAACAGGAAGCTCTTGCTTGCTATGAGTTACTTGCAAAACAACATAGCAATGATGCACTTACCCCTAGTATTCAGAAGGGTATGATTCGATGTTGCTTGAGTTTGGATCAACCTTATGCTGCTTTGCATATCGCTGAGGGAGCTCTTTCTAAAAGGTATTTAATAATATTTCTCAAATTGGATTGTATGACTCTACCGCAATGTTGTGTTATCTTATATGTATGAAATCTTTTTCAGACCAGAATATCGTAGTTCATTTCTAGAAGCTCAAGCTGAGTGTTTCTGGCGAATTTACAATTTTGAAAATTTAGAAGAAACTTTGAAAGATCCGAAACTGGAAGACTCAACGTCATGGGGTGTCAGTATTGGTCGTTGTTTGATTGATGTTCGTACTGGTGATCAAATGTCATTTAAACAACACTTGTGCTCTACGAGAAGTGTTCTCGGCAAAGCTTTAAGTACTGCAAGTCTAGAAAATGGAAGCTACCTGCAAGGCTACCCTCAAATCATTAAGTATGGCCCTCTGTACTTCAGCTTCTGTTCAATATTCTGACAATACTTTTGTTCTATTGCTCATCTTTTACTATCATTTAGGCTGCATATGCTGCAAGAGCTGGAAGAAGCAAGCAAAATAATTGTCATGCTGCGGGCACCTGATGCAACAGAGCAGTCTTGCTTGGATGCCATCCAAGGCCTCGTCAAAATTTGGGAAGATCGCCTGGCATTGGTTCAGTCAGCACCCGCAGTTCAGGAGGCTTTACTGCGTCTGCGCCGCTGCTTGCTGCAGATGGCCTCAGTTCATGTGAGAGACACGCAATATTGTGTTTCGTCATTATTATCCAAAGAACTTGGTACATGTTGGTTGAAGAGTGCAGAAGTTGCACGCATGTAAGGTTTAACTTCTTGAATGGATGACTCTTTAAATCTTTTTATGCAGTCGCTGATGACTTTGTTTTACCTTTCAGAGCAGAATGTTTCCATCAAGCTTACATCTACCTTTTAAATGCAGAAAAATACAAACCCAAAAGACATTTTATTGAACTTGCCAAGTTACACTGGCAGAAAAATGAACAAGATCATGCTTTGGCTACTTTAAGGCGAGGTCTAGATGAACATTTTCCAAACAGCAAGGAATTCCATAATATGGATAATGGGACATTAGAGGATGATCGCAAAATTTGCGCTGAGGTTGGTTAAGACTGCGATTAAATGAAATGAAAGGAACATAACTCCAGTTCATTTGCCAATTAACCATTGGTGATCAGTAGATTGTTAGAATTTGTGGTCTCTAATGTATTTTGGAATGAGACATTAAATTTTGTTTCTATCGTTCTAGGCTAAATTACTTGTTGCTAGATATAATGATCAAAATATGAATGTTGATCTCTCAGCCAATGTGTCAAACTACACGGAAGCTGTTGATGTGTATCGTTTTTGGGAGAAAAGCAATGCATGCTTAGCTCAGTATTATGATCGTATGTCACTTAGCAGTGAAGATCCATTCGAAACTAAGTAAGTAGGGTAATTTTCACCAGTAAATCCTGTTGCTTTTCACAAGGCATTAATCAAATAGATTATTATTCCAACAGAGATCATCAGTTATGGGCAGTCGTTACTTATACAAAATCTTTGAGGTTTGGATGCAGTTTGATATATCAGAGCATGTCACGGATTTTGACATTATGGTTAGACTATGGCAAGAGCTATCATAGTTTCCAAAGTTCACTGAAGTCTCCCACTCTAGCTCAGACGAAAATTATTACAGACCGGAAAAATACCCTAGATAAAATGAACATGTATATTGGTATGTACCTGAAACTTGTGAAACGTTTTCCTTCTTCAGCACCTTTCAGTGTTTAGTTCTCATAATTCTATACACATTGTATTTGTGAAAATTTTCATGTTTTTGAATGTATCTATATGCTCCTGTTTTGCTGCGCTCTTGCTTCTCTTTTTCTTTTACTATTTAACTTTTATGACAGCAATTTAAAACACTCTACTTAATAATGATCATGTTTTACCTTACTTTCAGAGCGTCATTTAGATGCCCTCCCTCCATACATGTTTATGATAGGATTTTCACAGCTCGTTTCTCGGATATGTCATCCTGTGGCAGAAGTTTTTAAAGTCATCAAGAGTATTATTGTAAAGCTACTTCTATGTTTCCCTCAGCAGACGATGTGGATGTTGCTAGTCATAAATCGGGTGAATAAATTAAAGAATTAAATATAATATGATAGCTTTCAGCTTTTTATAAACTCTGTGTTGACATTATCAGATCAGCTTTTTTTTTTTCTTCTTTTTTTTTTAAATGTGCACATTTGTTCTTTACAATTTTTGTTTTTGTTTTTATAGTCTTCAAATATCCAAAGGAGATCTCGGTGCCAGGTATTACTAGAAGATCCCCAGATCAAACGGAATAATTTGGTGCGCTTCATTGACGATTTTGTGAAACTCGGGCTTCTCTTGATTGATTTATGCCACAAGCCTGTTCCGAAGGTAAATATATCAGTGGCAGATTTGTCATTGTTTTGTCTTCTTTTTTTTTTCAGAATCCTGGCTGATTTTACTTAGTTCTGTGTTTGATTCCGCTCACATGTCCTTGCTTTTTTTTCCTTATTGTTATATAAGTGTTCAAAGTTTGTGAAAATGACTCAGCAAACAGTAATTTTTAGACTACGAAGATACAATATAGCTACGCTGTCATCCTTTCTGATTTAATGCCTTTCCCTTCTTTCTAGGAGATCACAAAAACAAGTGTGAAGAACATTGTAAAGGACTTACCCAAGATTCTAGCACAGCCTTCATTTAGTAAGATAATTGTACCTATCCAACGTATTCGTACTCTTACTCTTCCCCAACAAGATCACAGTACACTGCCAAATCATGAACCATTTCCATTGTAAGTTCCATATTGCATTTTGTTATCAGAACTTCGGGATGTGGAAGATTGATTGTTTAGAGGACAGTGGCCCACTGAAGTGCATTATCTGTTCCAGGGCAACTCCTTTCATTGCTGGGATTAAAGAAGAAGTTACCATACTTGGGTCCTTGCAGCGGCCTAGGAAGGTAACCTTCAGGGGTTCTGATGGTTTATGTTATGAAATGATGTGTAAAGATAAGGTAACTATGCCATTCAATTTCCTTTACTTTGTAATACTGATTTCAAGTGTTATAAGAAAAATCTATTGTGTGTCATTCTTTCAGGATGATTTGAGGCTAGATGCACGTGTTATGGAGTTTAACAGCATTGTAAATAAATACCTACAGAAAGACCCAGCTTCACGCTCTCGTGGTCTTTATATTAGAACATATGTAAGTTGTACACGATAACATTATTCTGTTTTGCATTGTGGTCTGAAACATTTTAACGATTGTTAATTTCTGTTTCATTAGAGTGTTGTGCCTCTAAATGAAGAAAGTGGGCTCATTGAATGGGTACCAAACCTGAGTGCATTCAGACTAATAGTAACACAACTTTACAAAGAAATGGGTTGTTTTATCTCCAATCGAGAAATTAGGAAATATATGCTTGGTATGCTATTTGTCAATTTTGCAATGTTCACTTCACTTCTTGGATTAAGAGACAGAATTGAACTATTGAAATTAATTGTGAATGTTTTCTGCAGATAAAGATGCTAAGCTTCCTGAACTGAGGGATGTTTTTGTTAAACGTCTAATTCCTCTGCATCCTCCAGTATTTCGAAATTGGTTTAGAAATAATTTTACCGATAGCCGTAGCTGGTAAGAGTAACATGGCCATGATTTACACAGTTAATCTTATTAACAAAATTCAGTTGCTTTAAATTTTCTTGTTCTTTTTCACCCCAAGGTTTGAAGCTCGGAAGTCATATGTGCGTACCTTGGCTGTGATGAGCATGGTTGGTTACATTCTTGGTCTTGGTGACCGTCATGGTGAAAACATACTCTTAGATACTACATGTGGTGATGTTGTGCATGTAGATTTCAATTGTCTATTTAACAAGGTAATTTTATTAACTTTTACAGTTTTTTCGTTCCTATGAAACATTTTATGACTTCTACACTCAACTAATGTTGATCATGAGATCAGTCAAACATACATTTGTTCTTTGTTTGTTTGTTTGTTTCCCAAAATATTACAGCATAATGTACTGTGTGAAACTACTCATATTACTATGCTTCTCATTTTTCTGACTGTCTTTTCTCTTTTGAAGGGTGAGCGCTTTGAATGCCCAGAAAGAGTACCTTTCCGCCTTACTCATAATATGGTGTCTGCTATGGGACCAACTGGTGTAGAAGGCCCATTCCGTCATGCATGTGAAATAACTCTCCACATGCTTCGTGAGATGAGAGAGACACTGCTGTCTGTGTTGCAGCCATTTGTGTATGATCCCAATGTTAATAATAATGACCCAAGTTCCTTACCACGCCGTCTTCAAGCATTCAGAAAAGCTGACCAGGAAGAGATGAAGGAGCTGACTAATGATTCTGTAAGTTTATTACAACTTTCACATTCCGTTAAACTTACTGTCCTCTGCTCATAAGTGCTCTTCTGAAATTTACAGGCTGTGGAGAATGTGAAACTTATTGATCTACGACTAAATGGGATGATAAAAGTGGGTCAAGAAAAGAGTACACTTCAGTTATCTGTGGAAGGGCAAACTGCCGTTCTCATTCAGGAGGCTACCAGTATTGACAATTTATGTCAAATGTACATTGGATGGGGAGGATACATTTAGTTTTTTTAGTTTAGAAATTGCAATTTCATCCCAGTGTGCCCTAAGAATTGTGATAATGATCTTTCTTATATATTTTCTGAATAAATGTTCATTTAAACAAACTATTTTAATTTTGATATCCCTCTTCAAATTAGTTATCGTTCATAATATTATTTTGGAGAAAATAATATTTTAATGGTTTAATTTCATAATGCTTGAGATTAGTGCTGACTTTGCACGGTGTAGCAGAGTGCTGACAAAGTGACCATCGAGTCTACGCCCACATGGCGATGTAGACACTGTTTCGACATCAATTTGACGTCGGAAAACCCAAAGTCCCCGGTGGGAAGTGGGTGGAGGATTCTTGGCCCCCAAAGGTGTCGGCGCTCGGGGTCTGTTGACGCGCGCCAGATCAGACCCGGTCGGAACCGGACTAACTTATCAGCCTGCTGAGAGGCAAACCTCAGACAGCTGTGTTTGTTGCCTCTCAGCGGGCTGATAGTCCGGTTCCGACCGGGTCTGATCTGGCGCGCGTCAATAGACCCCGAGCGCCGACACCTCTTACTCTGCCCCCATGTTTCTCGCCGTGTTGAGCCTCCTGTCCGGCAAAGTCCTCCAGTCTGTTCTATTCCCGCACCGACCGGGCCCACGGCGGTGCGACAGCTCCATCTACCCTCAGCATGTCAAGGTCATTAGCTGGAGCTGCAGTGTCTCGTCTCATCTCGCCCTGGTCGCTCGCGGCGAAGTGGAATGGAAGCAAATTTGCAAAACGCGCGCTCCGTCCCCCGCCGCAGGTGATATGGCTCATCATAATTGTTGGAAACGCCCATGGCCACGGTCAGGCAGTTCACTGCTCTCAACGCTGTATAAAATATCGTCGGGGTGGCTGGGGATCTGGACTCGCCAGGCACGCGCGGCACCGGCAGCATCATGAAGTTGGCTCTTGTCTTGTTGCCCCTCGTCGCCGGACTGGTCTCGGCCAGCAGCGAGCTCGGTAAGGAACAAATCAGAGCGGACAGAAAAATTTCTTAGTTCGTCTGCAGTTATTTGCTATGAGTGGCGTCAACCTAAATCGATCCCCGAAGTATTGCCGTTGAATTTTGAGATTCTCTGGAGGGACCTTGAACACCAATGACATAAACTGGTTGAGCTCAGACCAAAATAATGATTATTTTTTTTGGATTTTTTTTTTTGGGAAAGACACTGCGGTGTCCAATTTTTAGGCCAGCTAAATACAAATTCCGCATTGAAATATATTTGGAGAAAAGCAAAGGCCATAGTACGCCTATCGGCAGATGGGCAAACTTAGAACTTCACAAAGCTCTTAGTAAATAAGCTTCGAACTTTAATGGAATTCTTCTCGCGCGTTTTCAGGGAGTTTCAAGTCGATCGACGAGATTCGGCCCTGGTCCATCCTGAGGAAGACCAGCCTCAGCGAGCCCCAGCTGGTGGGCTTCGCGGTGGAGCGCGGCTTCCTTCCAGAGTCCGTCCATTCCCCTGCAGTGGAGGAAGGCATTCAGGCCCCTACATTTGAAGCTGTGAAAGTAGCCCCCTTCAAGACCTTCGAGGTTCCCAGCTACAAGACCGTCGGGGTGCCCTCTTTCAAGACCTTCGAGGTCCCTTCAGTTGAGAATGTGGCGGTCAAGTCATACAAGACTGTCGAGGTGCCCAGCTTCAAGTCTGTGGAGGTGCCCTTCTACAAGACCATCCAGGTGCCCACCACCAAGACCGTCCGAGTACGCAGCTTCAAGAACTTCCGGGTTCCTTCTTCTGAGATTGTCCAAGTGCCGAGCACTAAGTACATGCAGCTCCCCTCAATGAAGATCGTCCAGGTACCAAGCTTCAAAACCGTCCACGTGCCTTCAACCAAGTTTATTCGGGTGCCCGCTGCCAAGACCGTCCAAGTACCGGTCCCTGAAGCTCCTGAGTCCCTCAGCTACAGGACTGTTGCTGCCCTCGAGACAGTGAAGGCGCCCGTATTCAAGACCATCGCCATCCCCGAGGCCATCGAGGTGCCCGCCTACAAGAAGTCTGTGATGGCTCCTCATTTGAAGTCTTTCTTCAAGAACTTCGCCGCGCCCCTTCCCCTACGAGCCGAATCTTTCGAGGAGCCTATTTACAAGAGCTTTGCCAAGATCGAGGAGCCTTCCTTCAAGAGCTTCGCTGACTTCGAGGAGCCTTCATTCAAGCGCTTCGCTGCCTTCGAGGAGCCTTCCTTCAAGAGCTTCGCTGACTTTGAGGAGCCTTCCGTCAAGAGGTTCGCTGACTTCGAGGAGCCTTCTTTCAAGAGCTTCGCCACACCCCTCGCTCCTCTTCAGGCCGAGTCTTTCGAATAGCCTTCCATTATTGCTCCGTTCAAGAGCTATGCCGCGCACCTTCCCCAGAAGACAACATTTTTCGAAGAGCCATCTTTCGAAAGCTTCACTGTCCCCCAGTCCTTCAAGACAGACTCGTTTGTGGAGCTCGCCCACTAAACGAAAGACTACTGGTCGTTTAAAATCAGCGCTTCGTCAAAGCTCTAGATGAGTAAATTTCACACCCACAATCTATGAATTCCTTTTACGCAGACTTGTTTGTTCTTCTTTCCAAATTCAAAAAAGAAACTGAAATTTTATAAAGGCTTTGGGAACGTTTTGAATTAGCGCAGAATATAGAGTGCATTTTTTTTTCTGCCAGTCATGGTGTACTTGTCCTTTGCGTACGCTTTCCTTCCTCAGATATCCTCTGCTGTTATGTACATGCTTCAAGGCTTGAATGTATTTAGTGCTGAGGAGGGCGAAGATCGAAAAATAAAAACTAAACAATAACTTACTCGTTCAAAGTTGTTCCTTTGATTTGTCACCCCAAAACGAACAACGCGCGTTCAAAATTATATCTCAAATTCTGGGTTCTTGCCATTAATCAAATGAATACAAATGAATATATATTTTCATTTTACGAGTATACATCACCGTCTCAAAAAAAGATTTAAAAAAAAAAGAGTTACTACGAATAGACACGTGTGAAAATGATAATGATGTTGGACGGAGCGCCTGCAGGGTAGGCAGTCCCGCGGCTCACTCGTGTTCTGCGGGTTTGTCCCTCTGCCTCTCGTCAAGGCGCCTAGATCCTCGCGCGCGCATCAGAACTAAATGGGTGCTAACATTTGCGGAATATGCATGAAATACACGAGTACTCATTCGTGAATTTCGAGCAATTTCACTGGGATTTTACCCTAAAATTCGAGAGAAGTTCATAATAATTTCAAGATTATCTGCACTATTTCACAAATATTTCCAGTACTTTATCACTTTCGAAGACATGCACTCGAATTTCTGTGTAGTCATTTTTGAAATTTTATTTCTGGTGTGCGCAAGGAGAAAACAGCTGATGATACCAGTTTGTGTCAGTGTATTTATTTCTGAATCCAAGAGCATTGGTTGGTTTCATTGCTCAGCTGCCACAATCCAAACCCTCTCGACTATGTCAAATAAAGCACCACGCTAGTCTTATTGCACCCAATACAACAAAAGGCCGACCCCTCCCCGCTTCCACTCCCTAGTAACAGAGATTCGTCAGGTTGACGTCACTTGACGTCAAATGACGTCATTTAGAGGTCACGTGACGTCAAGTGACGTCACCTTGACGAATCTCTTTTACTTGGGCTGCTGCAGCTAGTTAGCAGAGCGACGAACCTCTCATCGTCACTATCCGATGGCGACCGGAGTGACGTCACACTTCATGTTTCGCTAAAAGAAGAGACTCCAAGTACCGTGGGGCTCGTCGTGCCCGTATATCCTCGACTCCTGGAACGGGAAGCGGTGCGGTATGAGGTCCAGGGAGTCAGCCCCGTGCCGCCAGGGGTGCGCGCCGTGCTGCACTGAAACCAGACCGCGGGGCCAACATGTCACTCCGGTACACTGTGAAAAGACACTACTTGGCGGAGCGTCCTAGACGCTGTCAGCTAGAGAAAACATCGCGTGCACTTCTTCTTCTAAGTCACAACAAAATTCTAAATTAATGATTAAAAACGTTAAAGTTTTAAATTAAAACTAAATAATAAATAAATGATGATAGGCTTGCTGCCTTGACAGCCCTTTCTGGAGATAAAGCAGGCAGCATCGTAATGTTAGGCTATTTACCCTGGCTGTCAAAAAGGTCGTGTGTGGGCAGTGCGCGAGCAGTCCTCAAGGAGGCCCAGCAGACGACAAGGATCAGAGTGACGACGAGGGGCGGATACGACATCGTGCGGCGCTGAGTAGAAGAGTAGGTGCCAGCTCCCTGCTGCTGACTACCACTGAGTTGGCTGGAGGTCTTCGCGCCGATGATTAATGCGCCCCTCTCCTGCCCTGGGACACCCCGCCCCGCCCTGCACTGTTAATTGCTTACAAAGAACTTGCCTCTGTAACATACAAAGAACACACGACCTTCGTAATACGAAGAAGCGTCTCTGTAATACGAAGAAACTTCTTTGTAATACGAAGAAACTTCTTTGTAATACGAA